>ML795399.1:196849-254468 GCA_009831015.1 Picea engelmannii
TAGATTTGGGAGAAACTAAGACAATCCTACCACCAACCTCTGCCCTAGAACAGGTGTCATCAAAATACATAGTCCAAATACCATTAAGGCCCTCTTTATCTTCTGGTACTATTGAACTTGCAAGAACACACAAGTTACCCATTCCTTTGTCCACATGCACTAACTCATTCATAGGGTCTTTAGGATCTTGAAATTGGTATCTTATAGAGGGCTGCCTATGAAGGGTGATGAGGGTTTATATTGTGGTTGGGATAGTTTCATATGATAGGTACATTTGGATACTACCCCCGAAGGTTACGACCTATTTTCTATAAAATAACATTCCCCAAGGATCATGAACATATATAGCTACAACATCCATTAAGATAGTGTTGTGCCATGGACTAAAACCCTCCATTTTCTTGTAATTTATGTGTAAAATCCTCTCAAGAAAGTGGGTCACCTTGTATTTTCTGATTTCGAGAGTTTCCCCATAAGGTTCCTCATCTTTCCCTTAAAAAAATTGATCCTTCAAGTCTTAATTTCCCTAAGTTCACATCCTTCAAAATTGAAGCAATTAGAATTTTTAAGTTTGTGTCTTTTGGGTTTTCAGCAAAGTTGATCGAAACTCCTCCAATCTACATCGAAGAAGTTACCTTCAACTCCTCTGATGTACATCAAAGGAGTTCCTCCCAACTCTGTCAATGAGCTTCAAAAATTTCTTTCTTTTCCCCTGGATCGGGCCTTCCCATCGCTTGACTTAATTGAAATTCCTCCAATGAGATCAGAGGAGTTGGTGTCATCTCCTCTGATATCATTAGAGGAATTGTCTCCATATACTCCGATCAATATCAGCATACTTCACGCTAATTCCCCTGATCCACATCGGGGGAATTTCCATGATTTCCTCCGATGTACGTTGGGAGACTTCTTAACAACTTTGTTGATTTTAATGTTTCCACCTACCCGCATTCAATGTTGATTTCACCCAACTTATAAATATGTTTCTTCCCTTATTCTTGTTATTCCACTGAGTGCCAAGGAGAGGAAGATTGTCCCCAAGCAAGAGAGAGCCAAGTCCCAGTCGAGGCATCCTCAATGGATCACAACCATCCATGTGTCACTAAATAGATAGGTAATCCCTTCATCTACCTCTTGAAACCTAGGGTTAGAGTTTTTTCCTAGGGTTAGGGTTATTTTCGTTGTTGTATGTATAACTATCACTACCTGGGAAAACCTCGAGCCTCTTTGACACTGCTGCAACATTTCTCCCCCTCTACCGCCACTACAACCCTGAACCAATCTGTATCAAAAAAATATATGCTATCATCGATCCTTCCAAACCAAACCTTTCGCTCACATCCTTCCACAGTCTAGACCTGTAGAGGTCACCAATGACTCTTCCATTTGCCTCGTCCCTACACCATTTTTTTTCAAGCTCTAGTGCCATCACGAAACGGAGACAGCCTCAACCTAAGTCAATTGGTAGGATACCTATAAGTGTAAATCCCAAAGTCTCTTGACCAAATATTTTGATCTTTTTCTTGAATCAAATCATACTAATTTCTCATTTTTTGGAAGTTTCCACACACAAAATAAAAATAAAAATTGGAAATCTTCCTTTTGACTCCACCGATAATTATTGACACATTTAGCATGAAATTTTCTGACTAACCGCGGAGGAGATAGATATAAATTTACATAAGTCATTGGAAGAATTTTCGTCAACTCCTCTGATCGCATCAGAGGAGTTCATATCAACCCCTCTGATGTGATCGAAAGAGTTAAACTCAACCTTGTCGATGACATATCGGAAGCTTCCAAGTAAACTATGGTGATGTACATTAGATCCTTTCAAGTCAATTTGGCCTATGGATATTGAATTTCTTCATACTAACTTGACTGATTGATATCAAGGCACTTGTTAACAACTCCTACGATTTACATCGGAGGAGTTAACATCAAACCCTCCAATTTTACCTTCTGAGTATGTTTTGAGTCATTTTCTTCCCCAATCTTCACCAAATTCCTCACCATGCCTACTATCATCTTATCGTTTTCATATGACGACCTTCCACCCATCATAAGCTTGAGTGAATCATTCAGTATTTAAGTAGAATAGATAATTTTTTATGCCATTTATTATTTTTCATTCATATTGACCCTATGTTTTCTTGATAGGTTCAATCATGTCTTCTAAGAAAAGGGAAACAAGTAAAGTGCCAAACACCAAGGCCTCTGTCAGTGGCTGAAAATATGAAGATGAACCAGAAGTAGTTGGAGATATGTACAATGACACCTATGGACTTATAGAAAAGGAAGGAGAAACACTTAGATGGGGAAATGTATACCATATGTTCAAAAATAAAAAAATTCTCTATCGACATCGAGAATCAAGATGAATTAAAGATCTTCAATAACATTAGAAAATACAAAATGTTCATGGGATCAGTTTGCTTAGATATATTCCATTGTGTAGATTCCATCACCTGGATCCTAAAATATATATATTTGAAAGGTAGATACATTTTTAACGCCAAGAAAGAACCCATAACCATGTTTCGACCAGAATACGTAGCAATATGTTATCACATTGAGAAGGGGATTAAAATTTTGGACAACAAACTCCTCGATGAGTTTGAATACATACCCAAAGACATGTTCTCTAGATGGTACAAGGACGACAAGTAGTTCAAGCATAGACCCAAGGGAGGGTACCCCACGAGCACGTTAAGAAAGTATTATCAATATATGGTGGCCATGTTCTGTAGGTTATATGGGGAACCATATGATTCTTGGTCCCTTTGTCTTACATTCTGCTAATTTATTATTGCGCAGATGAAGGGTTGCCATTCAATTGGGACGACATCCTGTCATCCAACCTGACGGTCTCCATAACTGCAGTCGTAGAAGCTTAACCAAGAAATTTTCCAAGTTTCCACATGTCTTCCTACCTCTTGGATATCATGTGTATCACCCACTAGTACCCAAATATGGGATAGAAATGGCAACCCTCAGATGATCCCATTCATGTTTACTAGTGAAAAGTGCTATGGGAGCGCAAATACAAAACAAAATATCAGAAGATCTATGAACATTTTTTTACCCATCTTTATGAATATATATTCTACACGACAATCCCATGTATGACCAACAAAGTGATCATTGTCATAAAGAGGATTGGGGATTGGTACCTTATGGAGCATGGTACCTATATCAGAGTGTACGGTGCCACTAAAACCCCCCATATTCTCCCCTGGTTTGTACTAGATAAATTAGTACTCTAGGAAGTAGCATATCAAACAATAATATATGGAGTAGGAGGAGTGCTCTACCAAGGAAAGAAAGCAATATGGCCACTACTTCCGCTATATATTAGGCTCTACTCATTCTCCAACACCAAGAAATCATAGGATGAAGTAAATACATTTCTCTCATATCATTTTGGAGAAGAAATATTTAAAATATATGACCCTAGAGGAGTCATAAAATACCATTTCAATAAAGTAGGCTTGCCTTGGGAGTACACAACAGATATTTGGGATGAAGAAGAAGTGCATAAAAATGCACGAACCTATGATGATGTGATCTTTTGGAGATGAGGTCGAACTATAGGGAAGATTGTAGACAAAGAAAGAGTAAAATAAGAATCCTGATAAAAATAACCAGAAGGAGCATCAAGAAGATCATCCCCCGCCTCCGCCTCTGTACACCCAATATCAACATAAGGAGAAGAAGAAACACTAGATGATATGAAAAGAAGATGCAAAGAAAAGGTTCACAATAAAAAGAATGGTGTTGCCAATAAAAAGCGAAAAATCCAATGTTGAGGTAAAAGAAAAATCATCAACACAAAAGGAGATCGAATGGAAAGAGGTTGAAAAAGAAGTAAGAGAATTTGCATAAAAGGAAGCCAAGGAGGCAGCTGATAAGATAGCCAAATAAGAGAGGCAGAATAAAGATGATGAGATAAGAAGATGGTACTCAACCAATGGATACCAATATCCCAGAAGTGTCAAAAATAGACAACAACACAAAGGCACCATTCAAAAATCTAAGACTAGGGTTTGGGCTCCATTTTAGCCAAGCGAGGTTCCAAATTTGAGAATCTTCAGTTACAACAACAAGACTAGGAATATCATGCAAGAACAAATACATAAGGTGTCAAAAAATCAAGGGATGTCAATCTCGGTCCTTACACAAGTTCCCATAACAAGAGATTTTAGGGAAAATCCCATAGCTACCACTACAAATGGAACCACATTCATGAGCGCTAATGCAAATAATATTAGGAGGTTGTGCTAGCAGAAACAAGAAAAATAAAAAAGGATCGGGGAATTGGAATATAAGATTCAAAAAATGAAGGTAGATGAAAGAGGCTTCCAAAATTTTGAAGCAAGCGCCAATAAAATAAGAACATAGTTGGAAGAAGCACTCATATACGTGTATTATATGAAAATATGCATCTCTTCCAGCAAGCAGTCGCCACTGTTATAGATCAACATACTTAGGTACAGGAAAAGGTTACACAATTTAAAACGATCTGAGAAAGGATGGGCTACATCAACCAATGGATCGTTGGGAATATTGATGCACTAACCGAGCTTTATCGCCCCTCTAAAATGGAGAGTAAAATATATATTCACTCATTAGAGAATTGTCAATAGGTTGGTCAATGAGCTAATAAGTAAACCACCAAATCAATGGAAATATGCACAAAACTACATAAGGATACTAAAACATTAATCAAAGGATGTCGACTCCCTCAGTTGGAAAAACTCAGATAGAACCTGGTCATGGAAGAATTAGTGGACAAAATCCAAGACAACACTAATCATTGACGAATGTTCACCGAAGAAGCCACCAAAGTTACCACAACCTTGATAGAGTAGCATATTGTATAGCCTACCAGAGTCCACACCATGATCCAAGCATTTATGGCTAATCGGTTTGAGGATATGTTGGTCATCAAGGACAACATAGCCATGCACAAAGCAACATTAGAATAACTACTCTACTGAAGGATAATTTTGTTGTATGATCAGCTGGAGGTTTGGATAGTTTACCTCAAGGACATAAATTTTGAATAAGAAAAAATAGCAATCATAAATTGCTATTACCTACCTTACTTTTTGTCTTTTTCTCAACCAACTTTAATTTTGTCCTCATTATGTACACTTGTCACTAAGAAAAAGGAAACTGAACAATTTTGTAACAACCTCTTTAAGGGGAAGACAAAGAGTCACTCAAGAGTTACAAAAAAATTGTATAAGAGAGAGAAGAATCCCATTTTGTAAGGGGCTCTTCAAGCATTGTATAAAATCAAGAAATAATTAAAGGAATTATACTCTGTAAATGAATATTGAGAAGCCCTCAGGGATAGATTTTTTTATAACAAAGAAGAATTTATGTGTGAAGTTGTCTTTGTTGTGAACTATTTCATGTTGGGATTTATGTTGTTCACATGGACTCTAAGAATGTTTGTTTGTTTATAGACTAATCTTATGCACTCTATGTTATTCTACAATTTTGATTATTCTTTCAAATATCTTTAAGTCTTGATATTTTTGAGTTGGTAACATATGAAGAAGTATAATTTATAATATTTTGGTTATATGTATGTATGCACATGTTTCTAATATTGCACCTTCATTTCAACTACTTGTGTGGGGGGGTTTATGTAGATTTTGGTTCATTTATAGCTCACCCAGTTACTTTAGTATGCTCCTAGCTAGGATAGGGTAGGATATATTAGTGTTGGCATAGGGGCATACCTAGGGTTCAACGCTACAACAACGCACCAACAAAACCCTAACTACGGACCCTTTTGGAAACACCTACGAAGCAGATGAAGTCTCACCCGAGGTAGAGGCAGGGGTGGTTGCAGAACTCCCATGTTTGCAACCTTAGCTGGGACATAGATCTTTGATTTTAACACCTTGACAAAGCACTTAGCAATATATTTCATCAACGCTTAACTAGTATCTACTTCGCAGGTAAAACCCTAATTATAGAGCATCACAGTATTCAACCAGATCTAGCATCCAGCAACACTTAGCATGATGAAACAGATCAGATATAGCAGATTCAATCACTAATAAAATTCACACAGGTTATGATCCAGGTGGATATCGGTGGCCACCCACCTTTCCCGATTAGCTCAAAACAGTTTTCTGGAAATTTTGTCAATTTACTATTTTTAGCAGTTTTTAACTTCCAGGGCCATTTTGAGGGCCCAAATGAAGGTTTTTCAAGATATAAGTTCTCAATGGTATCCAAAGGTAGGATTGATCCCCTAAAATGAATCTCTTCAACGATACCTTTCTAACGAGCTATCATACGCCTAAAACGGAGATCATATGTAAAAGTTACGACACCGGGAAGTTGATGTACTAACTTACCCAAACGGGGCCCACATGACTTTTGGCGCTTCATATCCTAGGGTTAGTTTTTTGGATGTATAGGGTTTTTTGCATTCCTGTTTATTGTAAAAAGGCCTTCAGAGCCTCATTGTAATCATATTCTTGCGAATGTGAGTAGTCGTCACATCTCTTCTCAGAGATAACCTTCCACCATTCTAGTGAGTCTTTCACTCTGTATTTTTATAGTCTCTGTACATTTATTTCCTTAATAGAAATTGTGTATTATTGTATATCTATGTTTATGGTTGCATCTCTAATACATTTCTATTATATTATTGAATATCTGCGATATCTCTATGCATTTTGTTATTATATCTCCGCTCTCATTTCGTGCCGAAAATAATTTGGATCAGGTTAGATCCAGCATTTACTCTCATTATTAAGCACAAAGCAACAATAGATCTACCTATCATTCATCTATATTAAAGCACTAAGCAATTAAATACATCAATACATCAATACATCGCACAAAGCATTCACAACACATGATGTATGTGGTTCACCCCAACCCTGGGGCTACGTCCACCAACTCCTCGTCTTATTTATTAGCTTTCTTCAATCTTCTTACATGCACAAAGCCTTCAGATCAACTTCATAGAGGACAGGAGATCTCCGCACTCTTCACTAGATCCTCCTTCCCCAATCTAGGTTACAGCACAAAGCCTACATACAATACCTTACAGCCACTTGCACTCAACCTTGCAAACATACACAAAGCACTTACAACTGTTACTTGCACTCAGCACCACTTACAACTGAATTGTCATTCGCACTTAGCCATTCATACTCACTACATCGCCTAGCATCTATTTATACATTAAAAAATTGGGCCTAAACATGGGTAAACCCATGGTCCGACATCCCCATACCTGTTACATAATCCCAAATCCCAAAAATCCATAAAATGGGGTCGAGATCCCGCAATCTCTACTTCGTTTTGCGCTATGCCTCCAACAGCCTGTCGAAGTCCCAAAAATAGTTTTAACATGACCAAGGATCCTCAAAAATTGGTCAAGGGCCAACAGGCCCCCAACACTCACATGTGACTCGTCTCGAGTCACTCTGACCTAGGAAATTATGCTTCAAAATCCTCTATCTTGGCTTGAGCTGCTTCGACTTATTGTTGTGCCACGACCTCTTTTTCAATGAACTCTTGGATAATAACTTCATTGACAGGTCCCTCTAGGTGATGTTCTACTGCAGTGACGACTTTTTCTATTTCTGCTTCTCATCCTTCGATCTCTGCGAACAGTTGGCAAGCCTCATCCAGTATATGTTGGAGCCTCTGAGTCACTTCCATGAATTTTCTCTAAATGGTGTGGACCTGTTGTTGGGCAGTACACTGCTCTTGGGATCGCTTCATCCTTTCAACAGCTGATAGGGGCTCCAACTGCGCCTGTATTGTTTTTTCTTGATACTTCACCTCTTAGAGTTGTGAGTGCAGTGTCTTCAGTTCTGGATTCTCAGCGAGTCGCTCATACGTTTGGGCACTGCAATCACTCAATTGTTTACATTCCAAGGCGAGGCCCTTGATTCTTTCAACTATTCCTTGAGCAGTAGCTTCCCTTTGGTCCCTCACATCCTACGGGGTGTCAGGCACTGTGTGGAGATCTAGGTCTATTATTATTTTTTGTAGTTGTTGGATGGCTTTTGTGAGCTAGTCTACTTGATGTGAAACTCAGTCTTATTCCTTTGGCTCTAATCCTGTCATAGAGAGAATTGATATGTTGACTACTTCTTGCACTTCGAGTTGCTTTGTGAGCAACTGTTCTTTTTCCTGTTGAATCTATGCTTTCTCCTCTACAAACTTTGTCTGGAGGGAAACCTTCTCTTTCTCTACAACTCGGCATTGTTCCACTATAACTTCTTGCACTTACTTCAAGGCCTGGGTGGTTTTTTTTGTTTCTTCTTGTGCATGACGAAGGCAAGCTTTGATCGCATTAGCTAGTGATTGGAGTTGGGCTAGCTAATCTCCCAACTCTGGTTCTCCCGATGGCAGGGGCGCAGTGGACACTGTGCAACTGGATTGAAGGGCCTATTGTACCCCTCGGAGTTCGACCTCAATTTTGTCGTACATCTCCTCTTGCTTGGCTTCTTGTTTCTACAATATTTACTGTGAGGCATCGTTCACAGCTACGATGATGAAATCAAAATCATCGACATTGAGCAGAGTCTGCATCTTGGTCAAAGTGGCTCTGGATTTCTTTAAGGAAGAGGGTTTCGGGGGAGAAACCTTCCTCTTCTTCAGGGGGTCGGCCTCATCTCTAGGCGGTGTTACTTTGCCTTGCTTCTACTCATCTTCTTTACCATTTATCTCTTCTACTTCATCAACACCCCCTCGGCCAAGTGATACTGAAGCAATCTTCTCTGATGCGCTGCTTAAGTCTTGGACTTCTTCAGCCTTCTTCCTTATGCTGGGTCCGGGTGTGTCATGTTTCTTGTGAGCGGCCTTCGAGCTGTCAGTTTTGGGGTTAGACATCTCTGCAAGTTCAATGGGGATAAGGAGGTTTGTTGACCAGTCCTTGATGATCTTCTCAAGTTCCTCTTCTGTGAGCTTGTAGTATGACTGAAGCTCCTCCTTATGTTTGTCTGCTCACGCAATAATATAGATGAAGTGTTTATCTGCATGGAACTTCATAAGGGGTCAGAACCTCTATAGGGTGTTCGGCGTCATGTGAGGTTCAGCTTCGATGGCTCTCTTAAGATGAAGATAATATGTGTAAAAATCTGCATTTGATTGCCACTATTTTCCCATGTTTCTCGAGTACCAGAGCATGGTGAACTTCGCAGGGAGTGGCTCGAACAGTTCAATGTCCAGGAAGGTCACACCTTCCAGTATCTCCCAAGAAATAAACGCGATGAGGATCAAGAGCCAGCTAAAGTGGAACTCGTAGCCCTGATCATGTGCTTTGTGGCAATCCAATTCTAGCTGATTAACTAGGTACTTCACCCAGTTCATCTGTAGGCCTTCTACACGTTTCCCCACGAGGTCAATGACAAAGCCTGTGACCTGCGTGGGTCTGTTCTTCCTTATGAGCTTTCCTGCAATTAATTGGCATGCTAGGCGCACTGTGCCATTCTGGATGGAAGCTACCTTGTA
The DNA here is from genome assembly GCA_009831015.1 of Picea engelmannii. Lineage (NCBI taxonomy): Eukaryota > Viridiplantae > Streptophyta > Pinopsida > Pinales > Pinaceae > Picea > Picea engelmannii. The sequence goes on from ML795399.1 coordinate 206,351, forward strand.
GCCTTGCATCCCCTTCTCAACATCGTCGTAGGTATCCTTGATATTCTGTGCTAACGCGTGATCTGTGGATTTTCCTAGATAGAAGTCCTGTGGGTCAGGTCCTTGCATACTCAATCCAGTGATCCTATGGATCAACATCAGATCCACTGTGATACAGCGGTCTAGCCATAAGTAGCTACCATGGTAACATGAAAGTAGAAGCTTGAAACAGGCGTTAACCTCCTGGTGCCTTCCAAAGTGTGGTATTTTCATTACATTCAACAGAGTGGACTACGCGAGGTTCATCGTCCATGACTGGGGGATTATTTTAGAGTTCTTCCCCTTCATCCTAGTCAAGTATTTATACGGGGCGAGCATACTATGGTTCTTGCGGTCTCCTAGGTTGAAGTCACTGAACTTAAACATTGTGATATTGTCTTGTTGTGCTCGAACTGTGCGTATCCACTTAGGGAGGTACGCATTAACCATGGTGTACTCAAAATCTCTCGGCACACTATCACGAGTCATCGCATCGGCCAGAGGCGGGATGTAGTCGGGAAATATGGCCAGGATTAGCGTCACATTTTCTAGGTCATCTCTATGCTTAGTTCTCTTTTATGTGACGACTCAGGATGGCCTAGATCCGTGAGCGATCAATGGAGAGGCTTGCACTCCTCTCGTCGATGATGCTTGAATACTTGTAGGCATTACTTTCTCGGTCCTGAGATCGATGAGAACTTCTTCAATGATTTTTTATGCGGCGTTGATTTCGTCCGACATACACGCTTAGATCAGATGGATGAATGAATGCGCAAAAAAATAGAACTGGTGTTGATCTTACTAATCACAGCGCAGTAGCAATGAGTTCTCTATGATACAATTCACAAAATTGTTCTCGGTGCAACAGTCAACAGAATAAGTAGACAACTAGGTAACGGATCTCTCCAATGGGTGAGAAGCCTTCATTAATTCAGTTCTACCCATTATGGCACAGTCCCAACGGTTTGATGGCCAGCTTCCTAGCCATAAATTCCATTCTAACCATTCGTGGCATCAGTCTAACGGTTACACTATTTCCAATGGCTATATTGCTTCGCCATGGCGAAGTGCCATGTGACATTGTTCTGATATCCCGGCGAAGTTCTTGTTTTACAAATTTTTCCTCTGTGAAGTTCCCTCTACAACCTTCGGTAACTTTTTGATCTTTGCGCTCTTCTTACTGAGCTTTCTATCCTTTTTCCCAATGATCTTCGTCTCATTATTCCTCTTTCCCTTCTGATTCTTGTCTTCTTTTGGCATAGTAACTTCACACTATTGAGATTCTTTCCTAAGATTTGAGGGAAATACTTCCTCTTTATCTGGGGTAGGTGCTTCAGTCTTTTGTGAGTCTTCTTGGGTTCTTTCAACTTCACCATCCAAGTTAAATAAATTTGATCAGTTCTTTTGTTCCTCAATCAAGTGCATGATCCTCCTAGTCACGAAATCTTTTAGTTCTTGCTTCTTCTGCTCTAAGGCTTCTTCTTCTTTCCTTCTGGCCTGGTCCTTTTCAATCCAAGGTTTTCCTAATACTGTATCAAATGGGGTGTTGTTCTCAATAAATTTAACAACTTAAAATTATTCTTATGTCGAAGTTCCATGGGTACTCATAGATATTTGGGTAAGTCTTCCACATAGGGTTATCAACTTTCCTCTAAATAATCCTATTCCTCCCAATGAAGGAATCATAGAAGGCTTTCCTATAGCTTCCCAAGTTCTTTCTGTCATGACATTCACCTTTGTTTCTTCATCTAGAACACAGTCAATGTCAAAGTCTCCTATCCTTGCTTCTATGCACTCTTTTTCTTTGAATATCTCTGATAAGTTGATATGTCGGTGGTCATTCAGGGTTTCTTTCATTTGCAAAAATACAATCTCTGATTATTTCTGGGGTTCTTCCATGATCTCAGTTTCTTGACCTTTCTCAGGGTCTACTTGTTCCATATTCATTCTTTCAAGCTTAGCAATCATTCTAGGGAAATCTTAAACTTCATGGTCCATAGCTTTACAACAAAGACAACTAGGTCTTCTACCAGGACATTCCTTAGCTAGATGACCCGGTCTTCTGCGACTGTAACAAAGGGTTAATCCTGTCTTTCTCTTAAATGATCCCCAACCTTTCATGTATTGCGCACTAGGATCATAGTAGTTAACCTGCAAAAAAATCTTTCTAGGATCATGCATCCATTTGTTAGTCCAAAGATTCTTTATATGCATAGGTATAACATATCTTTCACTATTCTTATCAGATCTATTCATATCAAATATTCTTTCATCTAGTTGCACCCTACTTTTCAGGCTAGGAAAAAATTTATCAAACATACCCAGATCCATACTTTTGAAACAAAAATTTCCACTTATCTTACCTTTAACAAAGCACAAAGCTTATAGATCTTACCTCTTTTCTTCAGATTGGGCTTCTTTTCTTAGCACGGAGCTTTCACAGATTAAGTAGGATGTTGCACACTAGGGCAATAGATCTACGTACGGAGCTTTCACAGTTTCAGGTCAGATATTTGCACAAAGCTCTTTTTTCCTCAGTTCCCAGCAATCACAGTTTCAGGTCAGGTCCCGACAACAAAACCATTTGTTGGCACAGGGAAGACCTAGAGCTCAACACTACAACAACACACCAACAAAACCCTAACTACCGACCCTTTCGACAACACCTGCAAAGCAGATGAAGTCTCACCCGAGGTAGAGGCATGGGTGGTTGCAGGACTCCAGTGTCAGTAACCTTAGCTGGGACATAGAACTGTGATTGTAACACCTTGACAAAGCACTTAGCAATATATTTCATCAATGTTTAACTAGTATCTACTTCGCAGGTAAAACCCTAATTACAGAGAATCGCAGTATTCAACCAGATCTAGAATCTAGCATCACTTAGCATGATGAAACAAATCAGATCTAGCAGATTCAAGCACTAAGCACATTCACATAGGTCAGATCTAACATTTTCTCTCATTATTAAGCACAAAGCAACAATAGATCTACCTATCATTCATTTATATCAAATCAATAAGAAATTAAAGACATAAATACATCAATACATCGCACAAATCATTCACAACACAGGATGTACGTGGTTCACCCCCACCCTGGGGCTACGTCCACCAACTCCTTGTCTTATTTATTAGCTTTCTTCAATCTTCTTACATGCACAAAGCCTTCAGATCAATTTCGTAGAGGATAGGAGATCTGCGCACTCTTTGCTAGATCCTCCTTCCTCAAGCTAGGTTATAGAACAAAGCCTACATACAGTCCCTTACAGCCACTTGCACTCAGCCTTGCAAACATACACAAAGCACTTACAATTGTTACTTACACTCAGCACCACTTACAACTTACTTGTCATTCACACTTATCCATTCATACTCACTACATCGCCTATCATCTATTTATACATTACAAAATCAATCCTAAACATGGGTAAACCCATGGGCCGACATCCCCATACCCGTTACATAATCCCAAATCCCAAAAATCCATAAAAGGGGGCCAAGATCCTGCGATAACTGCTTCGTTTTGCGCTCCACCTTCGACAGCCTGTCGAAGTCCCAAAAATAGGTCTAACATGACCAAAGATCCTCAAAACTTGTTCAAGGGCCAACAATTAGAAATATATTATATTTGTTTTAATACATAGTCTTCATCTACATATTTTCATTGTATAACCATCCATCACCCACCTTCATCGGTAGACCAGACTGCAACCAGTAAAACCAAAAACCAACAATGGCAGTTGGGCCAAATTCTAGATGGGTCTCCTAAACCAAACGGTGCATAGTATAGTTGGGATTGTGTATTGGGGAGTACCCCTTACTGTTGTAGAGTGAATTCTAACCAATCAACAGATAGATATATTATGATATGCAGCGAAGCTAACCTTAAAATCTTTAATTAGACCACAAAATTTGATTTCTCTTGAGTCAATTCCATAAACATTCAAGTATGGTTTTGTGGTATTCAAACCTAACTTCTTCATGACCTTTAAAGACATCACATTGGTGGAATCCCTAGAATCTAACATACAATTGTGTAGAAGGAGTTATTTACTATCAAGGTGATAATGAAATGTGCATGCCCTCCCTTCTATCACCAATCATGGTTTGTAATACAACATGAGGGTCCTCAAGTTCATCCTCAATACTTAGAAATCTTCATACTTTATCCATTTGTGAGGGTATCTTGATTAATTCAGTAAGAGAAACATGAACTACAACCTTTTCCAAAAAATTCATCATGTCAACATTCAAGTGACATAATCATCCTTATGTGATGTTGATGGAGTAGCATGATTGGTATCCAAAGGTAAAGAGTATATAGTCCACTTCCTTGTAGGAGGTTGAGAGTCATTAGGTTGTGAAGCTTCAAGTGATTTATTTCTTGTAGTGTATTGAAAATACTTCTCTTTTCCAAGCTTGTTCTTAGACTCTTCATCCATTGCATTCAACATTTCCATTGTAGCTATCCTAGTGACATCCCTACTCTTTTGTTTTATTAGTTTCAATTTCTCACTAGTGATAACATAATTTTAACTAAGTATGGTATAGGTGTGATCTAAATCTTCAACTAAATTCATGGGTTCATAGTTATTAGGATATTCACTTCCTCATAATATTGATTTCTAGAGCACTCCCATTCCCTATACGACTCACTACAAGGAAAACATCGAGGTATTCCTTCTTGGTGAAGAGGTAAGCTTATTAGGAACACTTTGTTCAAAAGGAGGTATATTTATATTCCATCCTTGTTTTCCTCTAAGTTGTCAATTGTTATTATTTTGAGGTCTAAGAGGAAATATTTGACCCTTTTCCCTTTCCAAGATAATTATCTTATTTAGGATAGTGGCTTGGTATTGTAAAATATCAGTTGTCATTTGGTTAAATTTATCAGGCATGTGATGAGAGTAACCTTGAATTTCAAACATGTAAAGAGCCTTCTAGGAATTGGCAACCAATGGTTGCAAAGACATTGGAGTTACACTTGGAGGATTATTGAAGAGAGTTATTACCATAGGATAATTTTGAGGAACTCTTCTTTTATACACCTTGGAAGGATCAACGCACCTATGAAAAAGACTTTGGTCAAAACTTCCAACTCTTGGGTTCTGTCGTTGTGGAATCATCAAATGAACACACTAGGTTAGGATTTTATTATTACTCATCAATGAGGGTTTAAGCATAGACTTAATATTTCCAAGGATAAGGACTCAATTCTCCCTGGTAGTGGTGCCAAAATGTTACCACAAAATATAGTACCTCAGTGCAAAGACTTTACAAGGTGCCAAGACTAGTGGAAATTGGAAGATTTCACCACTATCATCTTAGTAAAAATTCCCCTCTTTTTTGTGAAGGATTGTATCCAACAAAAGCGAGGCTTCATTGGTAGGAATTAAGACTCCTAAGACAAKACACAATCAAGTCTAAGGCCTCCTAAGTATCTACCCAAAATACCRCCAATGATATATGTAAAGAGAGTTAGATTTTAGGTGGCTAATTTAATTCAATTACATATTTGATTCAAGGTATTATAGGTTGATCTAGGGGGTTTGCCAAGAAATATTCTCATACAAAAAAAACCTTGAACTACTCAAATATGAAATTAATGATGGTTGTTGCAAAACATGCATCAAAGATATAACATTGCAACAATAAAACAAGTTACAACAATAATAAGATTTATCCCTTAAATCAAGTTATAAGCCAAAGAAAAATAGGGCTAAAACTATGAGTTAAACTAGGGTTTATTAAACTAGCTAAATTTGAAAATAAAAACACATACAACAACCCAGGATATCAAGACATCTAGCCCTAATAGGGTTTTAATAAAATCAACAAGAAATTTTATGGTAATAAGATGATTATCAAGACAAGTATATGTACAAATACCAATATGTCTAGCCTTCTTTATGGCTAGAAATGTTTATAAGTTGTTATAACAACCTAATCTAACCCTAAAACAATAAATAAAAGTTGAACTTTGGGTTTTATGATTAACTAAACAGAGAAAGACTAGTGTCTACTATATTTTTTGGCATATGGGATCAATTAAAGACTCCCTTGAAGAGATGTGAGTAGATTTAGGGTTGTCCACTACATACCCTATAAAATCCACCTAGTGCCTTAATAAAAATTCAAGATGATTCAAGGGAAGGTACTCCACTAGTATCCTTCCAACAGCTTTGAAAAGAGGGATTTGTTCAAGAATAAATAAAGAGAATTCACAACAATCACTAGAGAATCACAATTACAATAGCATTCATCCATAAACAAAATCCACAAGATAAAATGAGACCACTTACTCAAGACATCATTCAACCTTTAAAACCCTAGAAATGAACTTACATGACGTAGTAAATCCATCCACAAGTAATCACTCTAACTATCCATCCATGGTGATTTAGATAGGAGGGAAGAATAGTAGACAAGTAGTGATAATTCTCCACAAATAGCAATGATTTACAAGTGAGAAGTTCTTCTCTTATTTATATGAGAGATCAAGCACCCTTCTCACCAAGAGTTACACACCTTTATCTCTTACAAATCCTAGAGAAAATTCTACAAATCCTAGAGAAAATTCTACAACACATAAAATATCCATTATACAAGAGTGGATAGGTCACTAAGGCCCCAACTATTGGGTATGTGTTATATTCTTTGCACGATTGTGGGTCCCCTTAATGTTTTTGGGGGGCATTTATTCGCCAAATTTTTGGGTGATATTTCTCCTTTGGAGGGGGAGTGGGGGTTGGGGGGGTTTATTTTTTGGCACTTTAGTGGCACATGGTATTTCAACCCATGGTTTTCTAATTCTAGTTAAGGAATTAATTTTGTAATCTAATCAAAATCAATGGATTGGGGGTTTTTTGAATGCCACGAGATCCTATATATTGTATTGTAAACATGAATTTGTATCATGATAATAGAATTAGAGGTGTGGTTCTAAAATAGGTTGTTGGTTTTTTCAATTGGGTTTCCAGGGTAAATCTTTGTGTATATGTGTGATTGCAATTGTTTTATTTTCTATGTTAAGAATCTGTGTGTGTATTGCATTATTGTAGAAGGTTTAAAACTTACACTTTGTACTAGAGAAATTATTGGTGTCAAGGGGACGTCTTTTTGGCTAAGGGTTTGGCTCGAGTTTGTGATAAACCTTGTTACATTGGGAGCTCTATGATATCAATTCTTGTGGTGAAAAGAAATGGCAAGCAATTCAAAAATAAAGATCGAAAAAGGACAAAGTTTTGAGTTGTGCAAGCTCAAGATGGAAGATCTTTTGGTAGATAAAGATCAATGGGTCATTGTAGATCCAGGTGCCACACCTATGGGAATTTCAACAAAAGATTGGACAAATTTGGATCAGAAAGAAAAGAGAACAATATAGTTGTGTCTCTCATATTCAATATTACTGAATGTGTGAGGGGAAGCTACAACCAAGGCATTATGGAATAAGTTAGGGGCTTTGTATCAATCTAAGTCCCTAGTAAAAAAACAATTATCATGGAAGAAGTTTTACAACCTGAGGATGAAAGATGGAGACTCGGTAATAGAGAATCTAAACACCTTCAATACTACATTAAGTCAATTGTTGTTTGTTGATATTAATATTTTTGATGAAGATAAGTGTATCAATTTATTTTGTTCTTTACCAGACTTTTGGGATATTCTAGTTGTGGCCATAGGCAGTAATGCAACTACTTTAGTTTTAATGGTGTGGTCTCATCCTTGTTTTTGGAGGATATGATGTGGAAAAACATGGAAATCCATATCACAAATACATTATTTGTAAGAGGACACTCACATGAAAGAAATAAGAATAAGTCCTCAAGTGGGAGATCTAAATATAGAGGAATATCTACATCTTTGGGAAAATTTGTAAAGGTGTGTTGGAGATGTCGAAAAGAAGGGCATTACAAGAAAAAATGTAGATTCAAAAGTGTTGAGAGAGGGAAGGGATCTGATGATGCCCCTTCTACAAAAGAAAAAACCTTTGTGGATGAAGGAGAGGATTGTACTTGACTTTTTGAAGAACACATAAAGATCATGAGGCATGGTTGGTTGACTTAGGTGCATCCTTTCATATGAATCCTCATAGGAAGTGGTTTTGCAAGTGTGAAAGGTAGGATGGGGGTGATCTTTTTCTAGTAGATGAATGAACAACCAAAATCATGGAACAAGAAAAAGTACAGTTGAAGATCATGGATGGTAGGATCAGAAAACTCCCTAGTGTTATGCACATCCCAAGATTGGATAGGAATTTGATTTATATAAGCAAGATGGGTGATGTAGGTGTAAAAACAATGCTTGAAAAGGAAACCCGCATGATGATTTGAGGAGAAATGGTGTTGCTGAGGGAAGTTTGGATTGGAACTTTGTATACGTTGCTTGGAAGAACTATTAGAGATGGGTGCAATAGTTCTGTTGTTCCTAATATTGGAGTTGAAGAAGGAAAAAATCCTACAGACTTTGGAGAAAATATTGTTTTGTGGCATCAAAGACTAGGGCATATCGAAGAGAAGGGGATTTGAATACTACATGGTAAAGGTATGGTTGAAGGTATGTAAAATTTCTCTTTGGATCTTGATTTATGTGAACATTGATTCTATGGAAAGAAAAATCGGGTAAGATTCCCCTATGATGTTACAAGGGCAGGGGGGTTTTATAGTTCGTGCATAGTCATGTGAACTTGGACCTATGACGATTCCATCACTAGGTAAATCTATGTACGATGTCTCATTTATAGATGATTTCTCTAAGAATACATGGATTTATTTCCTTAGGAAGAAATCTAAATTCTTTAACAAATTTAAAGAGTTTAAAGCTCTTGTGAAAAATCAGATAGAGAAGAAAATTAAGGTGTTGAAGACGGATAATGGTGGAGAATTCTACGGGAATGAATTCAAGGAATTCTATAAGAAATGTGGCATAGAAACAAATAATACTACTCCATACACACCTCAGCATAATGGAGTTGTAGATAGGATGAAACGAATGTTGATGGAAAGAAAAAGGAGCATGCTCAATGATGTCGAGTTGGGTCAAGAATTATGGGCAGAGGCAATGGACACTACATGTTACCTAGTAAATCGGTCAACCTCATCAACATTGGATGGCATGACTCCACATGAGGTATGGACTGGTAAGAAACCCTCTCTGACACATCTCAGGTTTTTGGCTGTGATGCTTATGTACACGTTCAAAAGGAAAATAGGAGTAAGATGGATAAAAGGTTGAAAAACATATATTTATTGGCTATAAATATGGTTTGAAAGGTTATAAGCTTTGTAACCCTGAAACTAAGAAGGAAGTGTTGTTGGGTTCGTATTTTGATTGTTTTATTGTGATGGTTGAATCCCTTTTGCACCGATATCATATATTCTATTAACCATTTTGAAATAGTTTTCAAAGAATTTTGTGTCAATTCATCATGGATTTATATCAAGTATGTGTAATTGATGTTTTACAATGTTTTTGAGCTAAATTCAGTTTGGTTTGATGTTTACAAGGATATAATACATGATCTGTGTGTAACAGGGAGAATTCGCAGTCTGAGCCTCCATCTAGTACCTCATCTGACACTACATCTGGAACTCCATCTGCCACGTGATCCAATACTCGGAGCATAGAGGAGTTGGTGGTTGTTGCATTGGCGGTCTGTGGTGGACGAATCAGTGACCTGGGTTTTGTGCCCCCTCGTGGCCTCTAGCTATAGAGTTTATGACATCTCAGATTAGGCGGTTATGTTAATCACTGAGTGGCTCACAGATTTTCTAGAAGCCAAAGTTGTTAGAACGCATTTAATGAATTTTCCATTTTTAGAGGAGGTCGACCCTTCCAATGGTCGACCTCTCGAGCTGTAATTCGCCTATAAATACCATCAGTAGTGGAAATACCACAGACATAATTTTAAGAAGACATTTCATTGTGTAATTCAGACATCTCTGCAAATTTATGTTCAGACTGCATTTTTTTAAGTTAATGACAGAATTGTGTTGATCTGAGCTTGTGATTTGTTGTTGAGGAGTAGCCACGACCTGCTGGGGGGGCCACCATTGGTCTAGGTGAATACTTAGATAGATAGACCATGTGTTTTTATAATTCACTTCATTTCTCTGTTATATGTATTTTGTAGTTTTAAATATTGTGTTTGTTGTTTATAATTTAATTGTCTAATTCCTCTTTTGCAGGCTACTTATAGGAGTTGGTTATTTGTTATGCTATGTTTCTTATTTCCTAACAATTGTCCTGTAGGTTACTAACTTAAATGGTGTATTGAAGTTTTAAATTAGCTTCTACAAATTAAAACAGAGTGGTATTTAAAACAGAGGATTGGTTTAGATAGAGTTTCCTTTGCAAGCTTCGATGGATAAGTAATTGTGAGTTTTAATAGTTGTAATTAAGATAGATTTGATTCTCAGTTCAAGTTATGTTTTCATGAATTTAATTGGTTTATTAATCTTGTCTTAGTATGCTAGGATAAAAGTAGATTTTGGGATTATAGTTGTACAAGTATTCTAGTTTGAAATCTGAGTTTTAATGATAGGATTAGTTCAGTTATGGATTTGAATTGTAATTTTTAATTAGAAGAGTGAATTCAAACTAAGATTTTCAATTATGAGTTTATGAATTTATACATTTGCTTGAATTAGTTTTGAGTTTGTAGATTTTGATACGAAGTATTTTCAATGTTATTTTGAATTAGAATTTCTGATTAGTGTTATTTATGGGTTTGAATTAATGTTTATTATTTGTAGAATAGAAACGGTTATGGGTTCTTTTTAAGAATAGAATTCACTTGTCAAAATAGTCTTGATAGGTTAGTTGTCTATTTGATTCTTTGCTCAAAGATAGATAGCTTACTTGTTGTTGCTTACTTAAAAAATTGAATAGATTAACTAGCTTTAAAATAGATTGCTATTTGCTTATTTAGAAATAGTCCATCAATTCCTTGTTTGAAGTTGCTTAGGTTAAATAGTTCATAATTCTAGAATTGTTTAAAGTTCTTCATTATATGAGTTTATTGGCATTGGATTAGGCGATGTTAGGCTAGATTAGAGCTCTAGACCTGCATATACAGTGTTGGCACCTCAAAGCTTATGAGCCCCAAGATGACAATTTAATGTCGAATTAGATAGCATATATTTTACTAGACAAGTGTATAGCCAAGATGTGGTATTTAGAGAAATCAAAGATGTTTTCAAAAAGGAATTCCTACCAAAGGAGGAAGAACCAGAGAAAATATAGTTTGAATTGAAAGACAATGAATCAGAATCTATAGAAGAATAGGAATAAGAAGAATAAGAATCTCCAGTATCGAGGAGATCAGATTGGGAAAGAAGGAAACCTGAAAGGTATGCCCCGCCTGATTTCCATTCAAATTTTTCTTTGTTTATTATTGATGATGGTCCTAGAGCTATTAAGGAGGCAGTGGATTCAGAGGATGCAAAACTATGGAAAAAGGCCACGGTTAAATAAATGACAACCTTGGAAAAGAATGAGGCTTGGGATCTAGTGGAGTTTCCAACTAGAAGAAATCCCATTAGCAGCAAATGAGTGTTTAAGAAGAAGTTGAATGCATAATACAAAGTGGAGAAATACTGTAAAGTTCAATTAGTAGCAAAAGGTTATTCCCAAGTAGAGGGAATTGACTTTGATGAAAAAATTTCTCTTGTTGCCAAGTTAACTTCTATTATATTTCTTTTATCTCTTGCTACTTGTTTTGAGTTTTAAGTAGAATAGATGGATATGAAGACATCATTCCTACATGGGGATATGGAATAAAAAATCTACATGAAGCAGTCATAATGCTTTGCAGTGAAGGGAAAGAAAGAGCTAGTATGCAAGCTGAAAATATCTTTGGATGGGTTATATCAATCACAAAGGATGTAGTATAAAAAATTCGGTACTTATGTATTGGGATTTGGCTTCAGAATAAGAAAAGATAATAATTGCGTGTATTTCAAATTAGTAGGTTATCATATTATTTATTTGGTCTTGTATGTGAATGATATGTTGTTGATAGGAAACAACAAAGTAATTATCTAGGATGTGAAAACTCAATTGTTCTCTAAATTTGACATGAAAGATCTTGGTGTTGCAAATTTTATTTTGAAAATGGAAATTAAAAGAAATCAGGAAAACATGAAACTCTGGTTGAACTGGAGAAAATATATTGAGTCAATCATGTGGAGGTTTAATATGAAAAAACATAAACTTGTCAAGATCCATATTTCTGTAGGTGTAAATTTGTCTGCAAATCAGAGTTTGAAGACATGGGAAGAGGAAGAGGACATGTCCCATGTTTCGTATGCTAGTGCAGTTGGCAGTTTGATGTATGTAATGGTATGTACTAGACTTGACATTGCACATGCATTTGGATTTTTGAGCAATTATATGTCAAAACCGGTGAAGGAGCATTGGGCAGTCGTTAAGAGGGTTTTCAGTCATTTGCACGACACTACTAGTTATGGATTATCTTATGAAGGAAGACCAAGATTGGAAAAAGTGTTGGACATACATGCTGTGTTGATATAGATTGGGTTGGAGATATGGATCATAGAATATATACAAGTGGGTATATGTTTAACCTGTTTACATGAGCAATCAATTGTATGAGAAAAAGACAATATGTTTACAGAGATTGTGTTTGGGTATTGGGTTGATACAACAAGCTATAAGGATGGATTTTGACAATCATAGTGCAATATTCCTTGCAAGGAACCCAACTTATCATTCTAAGACAAAGCATATCATGTTCAATATTGTTTTGTCATAGACATGGTTGAAGAGAACAAGGTGTTTCTAGTGAAGGTGGACACTTTGGATAATGTTGCAAATTCTTTAACAAATTTTATGAGCACTGAGAAGTTATGTTGGTGTAGAGAATCAATGGACATTTTTGTGTTGGATTGTTGATCATGAAAACCTGTGACCCCTGTATGAAAGAAAACACCAAGTGGGATAATGTTGGGTATGTGTTATATTCTTTGCACGATTGTGGAACCCCCTATTAATGGTTTCATGGACGGAGCCCCCAAAAAAATTTTGGGGTTTGTTCGCCACAAATTTGGTCAGTATTTTTCCTTTGGCGGTTTAGTGGAGAATGGTATTTAAGCCCATAGTTTTCTAATTGCATTCAAGTAATTAAGTTTGTAATCTAATCTGGGTCGATGAATTAGGGGTTTTTTTGATGTCCCAGGATCCTATATATTGTATTGTAAACAATGAAGTTGTATCATGATAATAGAATTAGAGGTCGGATCTAAAACAGGTTGTTGGTTTTCCCATTCGGGTTTCTAGAGTAAATCCCTATGTATATGTGTGATTGCAATGCTTTCTTTTCTATGTTAACAATTCATGTGTGCATTGCATCACTATAAAAGGTTTAAAATGTACACCAACGATGCCTCCAAAATGAATTAAATATGCTCTAATGCCAAATTGTCCATCATAAATGCATGCTAGAGGCCACACATGAGTCATGCATGACCTCAACAAGTAGATGTCTCACTCCAAAGTGATGTGTAGGGGGATTAAAAAGTGAAACATTCCCTCCTAGAGGTGCAAAATTTCATCCTCAAGTGACATATCATCCCCAAAAGGTGTGATGTCTCATCAATAAGTGCCAAATCATCATGAAAAGATGCAACGTCCCATCATAAAGGTGCCATGTCATATTGAATGGGTGTTAGGACATCTCAAGAATGGTGGAAGGACCTCATAAGGCTCAAAGTCATCCACATAATGTGAAACAACCTCTCAAACATGGTGGGACGACCTCCATAAAATGTGCAAGTAGGACCTTAACATCATCCAAATGACCAAGGATCAATCCAAGTGAACAGTCGTGTGAAGTACATCATCCAAGGAGAATCTCATGTAATCAATTGTATCCATCAAACCCAAAGGCATTTACACAAGTCAAATGCAACATAGAAAGTGAGTCATGTCAATGTAAAATCCATTAGATAGATCGCATTAAACATCCTCTTCAAACTTCATACTAGCTTATAAACTTATATAATTTTTCAAGTTTATGTATGGGAAGATCATTATTAAACCTTATTAGGTGTGTTAGTACCCAAGAAAAGGAATATTACCAAGAAACCCGTCAAGGAATATGTGTAATGACATATGGTATGGTTTGGGGTTTACTTCATGGGTAGTGGTATAGTCATGTAAGATTATGTATGATATTCATCCTCATGAGTGATTTTGTATGAGGGAGTGCTTGGGAAATGAATTTCCCTTTCCTTGGCACTATGTCTTTCCAAACCCCCATTTTCCTTTTTCTTTATTCATTCATTTTTTTTTGTCTTTTGATTTTCATTTGCTAAGTCTTGTTTTGGGTATGCATTCATTGTATAGGACTTGGGATGATGGCCTCTTAGCGAGGGGACAAAGCTCATGCTTCTTTATTCTTTCTTGGTCCTTGACTTTGATTTGCATTCTGAGTTTAGAATTTTCTCTTCCTATATGTGTGTGTGTGTGTGTATGTACATATATATGTGCATGTGTAGATATGTATGTACCCACACACACACACACACATATGGGAATAAAAAATGCTAAACTCAGAATGCAAAGAAAAGTCAAGGACCAAGAAAGAATAAACAATTATGAGCTATGTCCCCTCACTAAGAGGTGATCACCCCAAGTCCTATACAATGAATGCATACCCAAAAAAGGACTTAGCAAATGAAAATCAAAAGACAAAAAAGAATTAGGTGAATAGCATGATCATGATTTCGAGTGGGTGGAAGACCTTTGGGAATATCTTCAAATACTTTGGAATGCTTATCAATGATCCCTTGGTGATCTAGGGGAATAGATGGCTTAGATGTTTGAACATCTAGTGAGCATAGTTGTGCAATTACACCATGATTCCCCTTTTTCAATAATTTTTTCATGCCATTAGAGGTTATCACCTTGTTATTGCACAATTTGTACTTTCCCAAAGCCCAAGGCAAGTGGATATAAAATTGATGTAACTGGGAGTGACCTATCACTATCACCTTAATAGGAAACCCCTTTCTATTTAGGATTATGTCACGGTACCCAAGGGGAGACATCCCCAGTAACCTAAGGGTTTGAAAATGCTAAGGAAAATGATACAAGAAAGTCCCTCCCCTCTCACAGGTCACTCAAGTTAAAAGGTTCTTTGATTCTTATTTAAGATTAAGCAAAAGAGTAGTATTGTGTATCTGCCCAGAACAAGACAACAAAGAGAAAAAGGGCACTTTTCAAGTACCAAAATGATATTAATGCTTCTTAAGACAATGAACTCTTAGAAAATAGACTAGCTGATATAAATTTGCAGAAGTATAACAGTTTATAACAGCAATGCTAAATTTGCAACAGCCACAATAATTATGCTTCAAAATGCTTGATAAAAGACTTGAAATAGTAGCTCCAACTAGGCAAATTGATATTAGATAGTCACAAGTAGTTTTAACAATGTCTAGCTAGCATAACATGTTACTTTTAGGGTTAATTTGTTGTTGTTAGATGGCTGTAGAAATATTTTGCAACAGAAACAAGTTAGTTAGCGATTTAGGCTAATCTAAGGTTAGTAGGAGTTAGTGGATGTTCCAAAGAAGATAGCTTCAAAGTAGTTTGACCAATCAATCACTTGTAGTGGGTAGACTAGTGCCTTCTAGGGTAATGGAGTCAATGATGGCAGCACCAACTCTTAGGAAAATAGAAATGATAATACTTAGTCAAAGGAGATGGAGAGGATGAGAGAGGTGTTGGTATCCCAAGGCCTCAAACATCCAAGTCCTAGAGATAATTGCTAGAAAGTAACAAAAATTAGGCCCTAGCGATTTCTCTTTTCCTTAGACAAATTGAAATAAAATATGCAATAGGAAATGAAGTAGGGCTACTAGAGTGATACAATGGTAGGGCTCTAGTATCTACTTCTAGATAGGTGTTTTTCAAGAAATCTTAGCAAGTGGAAGATTATAGAGAAAAAGATAATAACATGTGTCTTTCCCCTAGGGTTTCAAGCATGCAATTTCATAATATTTGACATGAAACAAGTAAATTCACCATAATCATTCATACACAATAAAAAAATGCATATTTTCTACTTACTTCACCAAGAATAATCAAGCATAAACCCTATTTGAAGATCCTCCACAATGAAAAATTGTCAAAATACACCAAGATTTGCCTCCCTAAAAGTTTTGAACCACTTAGTTTCATCCAATAACCCTTAAAGAGGGCCGAATTTCAGAAATCACACTTGTGTGATGAGTGAATGATGAAAAAATGAGAGTTTTCTCTCTTATTTATACAATACTTATGACCTTTAATTAAAATTAGGTCATGAAAAGGCCGACATGGCCAAATTACATGAAAATTCCAGTTTTCACACAAATTCAATAATTAAATCCTAAAATCACTTTTAGAGGTGGCGTCGTGCCCTTCTAGGGTGACGTTGAGTCTCCTAGGTGGAATGTTGGGCCCCATCTGCAAAATGTTAGGCCTCCAAAGGGCCTGGATGATGCCCACACGTGCCAACTAGCACACCATTGCCTCCATAATGTCAATCTTGACGTTGGTTGACGTCTAGGGTCACAAAGGTGATGTCATGGGCCTCCCAAGGCCAACGTCTAGGTGGAAGAGAAAGATCCCCTTGGGTCTAGATCTGCCAAAGTGTCTCCATTGAAACGTCCTTCTTTCTTCTTGGTGCAAGTCTTTGACATCTCTCTGCCCATGACTGGGGTCACAACATCCATCTATGGGCTTCCATCCCCATGGAGGTTCGAGTTAATCATCTCCCCATATACACCTATCATAAGGGAATGGTCCTGCAACAACGAAAAGTACATCCTCCAGGGGCTCATAAGACACGAGCATCATAGCAATGTCAATCACGTCTAATAATCAAATTACCCAAACATGTGCATCAAACCCCCCTTTACCTAGACAAATTCTCAAAGACGTTATGCAGTTTAACAAGTCGGGTTTGGAGAGGGTCTCAGGATTTCCTATTGGGGTAATCCTCCTTGAGTTTGGGGTTTATTCCAAGTGAGAACCATTCTATGTCATGTAAGTGTGTGAGATGGTGTAGGGGGAGTGTTTGGGAAGAGGGTGAAGTGATGACATGTAAATGTAGGTCTTGAATGCGGGTGCCTCTATAGAGGGCGAGTTGCACCTTATCATGGATGCAATTGTTTCCTATCCCATTAGATGCCTTTTATTCTTAGTCTTATTGTTTTTGGTCCTTTTTCTTTTCAAGGGAAAAGTTGGGGGACACTGTCATGGCATGGTGACCAGAGGTGACAGTGTCACCCACAAGCATTTCATGGAAATGGGAAGGTTGGCTCGTGATGAGACCCCCTTTCCCTTGGTTATGCCATTAAGAGCCGCTACCTTGGTTTGGTGACTAGATAGATCATACTGTCATACCTCTACATGCCCATGGACCTAATAGGCCGACTCATGATGAGACCTCCCATCCACCAACTAATACCTTGAGTTTTTTTTTATCTTACGGGTCCCCTTTTCTTACTAAGAAGCATTTTGTTGCTTTCTCAGGAATCCCTGGGCGAAGCATCGCAAAGGTTTCATTTTGGATTTTATCTCTTGCCAGCTACTTTTACCCTCTAGGCCTTTAGCCCCATCTTCCCACAAGGCAAGGTACAACCCTTCCTAGTATGGCAAACCCAATGCCTGAACCAAGGTATGGGAAGATGAGAGGAATAATGATGGAAAGTGGTAAGTATGGAAGGAATGGACGATGACCTTTCATAGACCCACCCAGTGGAAACTCATCCTAAAGGGGAGTAGGGGAAGATGAGAGGAATAATGATGGAAAGTGGTAAGTATGGCAGGAATGGACGATGACCTTTCATAGACCCACCCAGTGGAAACTCATCCTAAAGGGGAACCAACTTACTAGGGAATTTTTTCACCCCTCCAGGTATGAATAAGTTAAAGAGCATAATTTCCAAGCAAACATTATGAAATGAAGGAGAGTTCAGTGAAACATATTCAAATGCTTCGAAAATCAGAGTGACACATACCATGATACGTAGACTCATTACCTCATGGAGCAAGACCCACTGCTACTTTAGGACCAGGCTGGTGGGATGGATGTTGTTGTTGTTGATAGATGGTTGCACTGAAGAAAAGATGGGCCCTCTGGGGCCAAGCTCAAGTCGTATGGATCTCGACACTCCATTTCTAGGACCTGTGGGCCTCGAGACATGATCTCCTTAGTTATCCCTAAGATAAGGGATAACATCTGGCTCCAACCTGGGGACATGTGCTCACCATAGAACGCACGAGAACCTCAACATCTCTGGCATGACCTGTATCTTCTATAGCTCAACAAAATGAATCAATAATTTCCAGGGTGGTGATATCACCCCTCGCTCATATATGATATATAGTGTAATAAAATCAAGCATGCATATATACATAATGAAAGAAAACAAAATGGAACTACAATATACTATCATGATATGCAGATGGTATATACAATGGATCAAATGCCTAAATTACCTCTACTTACCTATTGGTTCAATGTTAGGTGTAGTCAAATAACCAGTGAAACCATCCTATCAATAACTCATAATACATGCCTCTCTGCTTCATCATAAACCAAAAAAATGTCAAGTCAAGCAAAAAAATAGCATGATTTAGAACATGTATCACATCATCGAAAATCGTAAAGTCTAGCTCATGGAGGTGGGAGGGAGGGATAAAATTATGCCAAGTCATACTTCTAGGAAAGTGTTCAATCCATCTCAAAAAGGGATCATGAAAAATCAAAGGCTCAAAAAACTGGCTCAAAGAGTCTGAAGGTTGGCTACCTTGGAAATCTTCACATCCCGCGGTATGGGAAGGGACTAGTAGGAACCTAGATGGTGATTGACAAGTTCTTAAGGTAAGGTTGAAAGACTGAGATAATAAACTTATTCTTAAGGTATTCAACCTACCCGTGAATTCTAAAAGTAGTCTTTGCCACGGAGAAAATTCAAGACAAGGGACATGTTTCCCAACTACACCCTTAGTGACATAGAGAGGTAAAGTAATTGAAGGGGGTTGGAGAAACTTGTTACAAGTACCCTGCTTTGGGAAAGAAATGTCCTCACCTCTATCAAGATCTGAGCACAATGATGGTTGATAATATTCTTCACAGAATAAATCCAAGTGCTCAAAGGAATACACATCAAAATCTTCAAGGTATGACCAAAAATCATCAGGAGAATATTTCACTGGGTCATCCTTGGGTGCTTGGAAAACTTTTGTAATTATATCATCATCTTGTTTCCAAACGTCAAAATTATTAGGAATATCATATGATTGTTGTAAATGAAACATTTGAAGATATCCCTCCATATCATAAATGGGATCCTCATCTGAACCAATCACATCCCATTTACATCTTCCAACGTGTATGAACTCATCAAAATTATCAACCATGTCACCACCTTTGTCATAACATGAAGGATTTAAAGAATCCAAGGACTCCTCTAATACTTTTTCACTTTCCAAATCATAAAATAAAGCGTCATCAAAGTTTTGGAAAGGGAAATAACTTACCATGTTTACTTCTTGTTGTGAAGGAGCGTTAATGGCTTGGATGACTTCATCAAATGGAAGAGGGTTCAGTACATCATCCCCAAGATTCATCTCTTTAATCATCTTTTTTCCTTCATCAGAAAATGAAGGGCCTAGCTTTCCCAAGGGTTTCTTTACTTCTTCACCTTTTGAATCATAGAACAAAGTGTCATCAAAAACCTAGAAGGGAAAATGACTAACCTCATTCTCTTCTTATTGTGAAGGAGGAATAGGATTTCAGATAGCTTCATCAGAGGGGGGAGCACATATTAATACTCCATCATCATTTTTGATATCTTCAGGCTCCCGCTCTTCAACCAGGTCTCTATTATCCTCGGTAGAAGCATGAGTAAAATCTTGCTCTTCCTCATGGGATTGGAAACCTTCATTAGGATTCCTCTCCCCAACCTCATGTTGGTCGATGACTTGTTCCCTTATTTCAAAGATCTCAAGGGAAACTAATCTTTCCAGACTAAGAGTATCTGGGCTACCTTTGGGGTCCTCAATTTTGGTTTCTGGAGAAAATATGTGTTTTATGTTGAACAAAGAGATACTCACCTTGATCTGTATGGCCATGTAATAGGCATCATCGATTGTTTTTTGCCCCTTTTTATTGAGGAGGAACCCTAAATTCACTAAGAGTGCATTGGTATAGAGATAAACGAGGTACTTGTTTCCAGGATGATGGATTCTAGGAATTTGATATAGCAAGTTCTCAAACCTAGTATGGAATTATTTGATAGTCTCATTTTTAATTTGATGTACTCAACTCTTTTTAGCAGCATGTGTATTTCTTCCAATTTAACACCCTGTTTCTTAAGAAAGGTTTCTTCTAACTGGTCCATAGATGTGATGCTAGCATCAGGGAGATCCTCATACCATTTTCTAGCATTGCATGAAGAGTGGCAGAGAAATGTTTCATTTCCAAATCCTCAACATCATCATTGATAGGGTGGAGTTGAAAGAAATCCCAAAAATTACCCATGTGATCATCGGCTCTAACCCCATCACTACCAGTGAATCTAGGGAGCCATTTTTCATACCTCGGGGGAATTTGTCGAGGGTAACCCAAAATTTTACTCATATTTAAGGGTTTAAAATTTCTTGAGTCCCATTGAGAAGTCATAGTTGGAATTTTCATTAATGGAGTCACCAAATAATCCTTCTAGGGATCATCAAAGCGAAAATAGGGAATCACCCTCAGTGGAGTCGCTAGGTAAGATTTGTGAAGTAAAGGCTTTGAGGAAAAGGCTTACCAAAAAAGTGTCATCTTGAGAAATATTGACTTAGTGTTCCCCAGCAATGGAGCCAAAATGTTATCGCACAGTTTGTACTTTCCTAAAGCCCAAGGCAAGTGGATATAAAATTGGCGTAATGGGAAGTGACCTATCACTGTCACCTTAATAGGAAACCCCTTTCTATTTAGGAGTATGTCACGGTACCCCAAGGGAGACATCCCCAGTAACCTAAGGGTTTGAGAAGGCTAAGGAAAATGATACAAGAAAGTCCCTCCCCTCTCACAAGTCACTCAAGTTAAAAGGTTTTTTGAGTCTTATTTAAGATGAAGCAAAAGAGTAGTATTGTGTACCTGCCCAGAACAAGACAACAAAGAGAAGGGCACTTTCCAAGTACCAAAATGATATTAATGCTTCTTAAGACAATGAAATCTTAGAAAATAGACTAGCTAATATAAATTTGCAGCAGTATAGAAGTTTATAAAAACAATGATAAATTTGCAACAACCACAATAATTATGCTTCAAAATGCTTGATAAAAGACTTGAAATAATAGCTCCAGCTAGGCAAATTGATATTAGATAGTCACAAGCAGTTTTAATAATGTCTAGCTAGCATAACATGTTACTTTTAGGGTTAATTTGTTGTTGTTAGATGGTTGTAGCAATATTTTGCAACAACAGCTAGTTAGTGATTTAGGCTAATCTAAGGTTAGTAAGAGTTAGTGGATGCTCCAAAGAAGATAGCTTCAAAGTAGTTTGACCAATCAATCACTTGTAGTGGGTAGACTAGTGTCGTCTAAGGTAATGGAGTCAATGATGGCAACAAAAAATATTAGGAAAATAGAAATGATAATACTTAGTCAGAGGAGATGGAGAGGATGAGAGAGGTGTTGGTAGCCCAAGGCCTCAAACATCCAAGTCCTAGAGATAACTGTTAAAAAGTAACAAGAATTAGGCCCTAGCGATTTCTCTTTTCCTTAGACAAATTGAAATAAAATATGCAATAGGCAATGAAGTAGGGTTACTAGAGTGCTACAATGGTAGGGATATAGTATCTACTTCTAGATAGGTTCTTTTCAAAAAATCTTAGCAAGTGGAAGATTATAGAGAAAAAGATAATAATATATGCCTTTCTCCTAGGGTTTCAAGCAAGCAACTTGATAATCTTTGACATGAAACAAGTGAATTCACCATAAGAATTCATTCACAATAAAGAAATGCATATTTTCTACTTACTTCACCAAGAATAATCGAGCATAAACCCTAAATGAAGATCCTCCACAATGAAATTTTGCCAAAATACACCAAGATTTGCCTACCCAAAAGTTGCACACCACTTAGTTTCATCCAATAACCCTTAGAGAGGGTCAAATTTCAAACCTCACACTTGTGTGATGAGTGACTTATGAAAACATGAGAGTTGTTCTCTCTTATTTATACAATACTTATGACCTTTAATTAAAATTAGGTCATCAAAAGGATGACATGGCCAAATTACATGAAAAAACCAGTTTTTACACAAATTCAATAATTAAACCCTAAAATCACTTTTAGAGGTGACAGCATGCCCTTATAGGGTAATGTTGAGTCTCCTGGGTGGAATGTTGGGCCCCATCTGCAAAATGTTAGGCCTCCCAAGGGCCTGGATGATTCCCACACATGCCAACTAGCACACCATTGCCTCCATAATGCCAATCCTGACGTTGGGTGACATCTAGGGTCATAAAGGTGACATCATGGGCCTCCCAAGGCCAACATCCAAGTGGAAGAGAAAGATCCCCCTAGGTCTAGGTCTGCCAAAGTGTCTCCAGTGGAACATCCTTCTTTCTTCCTGGTGCAAGTCTATGACATCTCTTTACCCCTAGTTGGGGTCACAACATCCATTTGTGGGATTCCATCCCCATGGAGGTATGAGCTAATTATCTCCCCATATGCACTACATGATATAGTGGGAGTCAACTCTTCAGAAGAAATCGCTTCTACGTTTTCATCTTGAGATGGTTCTTGTTCTTGTTCTTCTTCTTCTTCTTCTTCCTCTTCACAATCTATGTAGAATAATTTATTATCACCGTGCTTATGTCCCTTATTGTAATTGTTGTCACAATTAAAGCATAAACCTTTTGTTTTTCTTTCCTCCAATTGTTGAGGTGTCAACCTTGTAGGTTGAGGTGTTTTAGAAGAGGGAACAATATTCTCTCTATAGATGTTAGGAGTGTTCCTTCTAGTAGCCATAGCCATATTTTTACTTTCAACATTTCTTGCCACCCTGAATGCATTCTCCAATAATTTGGGTTCCCAAATGCAAACCTCATTTTGAATGTTATCCTTTAAATTTCCTACAAAAACATCAATCATGTGCTCATCTGGAATATATGTTACCTTTATATTCAATCTTTAGAAGTTCTCAATTTTCTCTGCAACTGAACCCTTTTTCTTGAGATTTATCAATTGGCGAAAGAAGGTATTGCTCCTTGTATCATCATAGTGTGCTATCATTTCTTCTGTGAAAATTGTCCAAGTGATGAGTGATTTGCAAGAAAAAAGCCATTGATACCACACAAATTGATTGGGTTCCAAATATAAAGTAGCAATTTGTACCTTTTGTGTATGGGGCATATCACGTAGATCAAAGAATTGCTCCATCTGAAGTATCCATGTGATTGGGTCCTTGCCATCAAACTTCCTCATATTGATCTTAAGAAAGTGGTTGATCTTCAACCCAAAGTTGGAGTTTCTCCATTCTTGATTTATTTTCCTTGTGCCCTCGTCATGAATTTCAAGGGATACATTTTCACTTTCATGTGTCCTCTCTATTAGGAAATTTTTCAATCCTTCCATGATCTCCCTTTTTAAACCATCCATCATCCCTTGTAGTTCATATTTTGTTATTGTATTATTTTGTAAATCATTTATGTCCCTACACATTTATTCACCTTCATCAAGAGTCCAATTAGAATTGTATGGAGTCTTATTTGATGTATAAGTTCCCTTTTTTGGTGGCATGTTGGCCAAGTATCACTTTTAAACCTTGGAAAAAATTCGGCCCTTTTGGGTATGAAATTGTTTTTTGTATTTATATGATATTTCTTCTCTGTAATGCCATAGGTCTTATCAAAATTGGATGTGCCAAGTGGAAGTTATGGTAACTTCCCCACAACTTGCTGATTTTTTCCCTTCTAGGAGAGCGTACTTAAAGCGTGCCAAGATCACAATATATGAAATTTGATTCTGAAATGTGTACCAGAAATACTACAGACTGTCCACTTTCCAATGCAATTAGTCTAACTTAATTTGGATACTCACTGAAGAAGATATCATTGTTTTACCCGGAAGACTATTTGAGACTAGTTAATATGACTAGTCAGATATCCTATCTTGCACAGGGTGTATCTACAAAATTAGGATGACCCGAAAGATGAAATTTTTATCACAACTACCTTGATAATTTATATGAATAAACTCTAGATTTCATGGTCTGAAACGTAACAAAAAAAAAATCATAGCGAAAATTTTGTGATGACTAAATTCAGGATAATTCCATAACCCTATCTTAAACAGGCTATATCTTTGAAATTATAAGGCCTTCGGAGCTTAATTTTAACCCAATGTACCTTGCTCAGTATTTTAAATATCCTCCAAGGAGTTCCTTCATAAACTTTGTAGAAAACAATTTATAGTCAAAATTCCAAGGTGTCTCAGATGTAGAAGTGAAACCCCAAGACCTTGAACTCTGATACCAAATATTAAGAACCAAATATCAAGATAGCATAGAAAAATCTTAGAATAAGTACTCAATGCCTTGAAAAAGAGATAATTTCAGATAATAAGCCTCTTCAAGGGGAAAACCTCCTTATACACCACATAAATTTCCAAATATAAGATGATTCCAAATGAAAAGGTCTCTGTGGTATATATAGGAGACTAGGAGGTACAATTACAACTAATGGACCCAAGACGACATAAATAAAATAATATTACTAATGTAATATGCCCCAATTAAGGGGTAATGTTCCATTATTTAGGGCTTAACATTGGTTTTCTATGCTTTCTGATATATGTTATGTGGAAGTTAGGGTTTTTTAATGGTCCTGAGATCAGTTTCAAACAAGTCAGTTTGGATTTTCACTATAACTACTTTTTTGGGACTTTTCAAATTGTGAAATTTTCAAAGAACTGAGGAACCATACAAAATCACCTTAGGTAAAAATTTCAGATGTTGGTTCGCTATACTTTTTGAGATATACTCTATGGAAGTTAGGGTTTCTAAATGGTCCTGAGATCAGTTTCAAATAGGTCGGTTTGACATTTTCATTATAAATTCTTTTCTGGGACTTTTCAGACTGTGAAATTTTTAGGGATCCGAGGAGACATACAAAAGTACCTCAGGTAAAAATTTTGTAATCATATTTGCAAAATTGGATATGTGGAATGTTGTATAAGTTCATTCTTGGGAAGAGGATTAAAACAACAAGCTTTGGGAAAGTTACCATTTGGAAATTCAAATTTTAATCATACATGGTAAAGGCAGAAGTAGTGAGCAAACCTATTGAATGTAGAAGTGATGAGTAGACCTGGTGAAGGAAGAAGCAATGAGCAGACTTGGTGAAGGAAGAAGTAGCAAGCAGACTCAATGAAGGTTGGTGCAACTCACACAAAGAGTTTGGTGTCTTTTGCTAAGTTGGTGCTTAGAGGTGGGGATTGGTGTCTCCAATAGATTGATGTCTACAAAGATCTGTAATAGTAGGTTGGTGCTTCTCAAACAAAGATATTGATGTCTCTTGCTAAGTTGGTGATTAGTGGTGGGGATTGATGTCTCAAGTAGATTGGTGTTTACGAATATTTGTAAGAGTAGGTTGGTGCCTATCAGGGTTTGTACTAGTGGGGATTGGTGTCTCCAATAGGTTGGTGTCTACAAATATTTGTAATAGTAGGTTGGTGCCTACAAAGAATTATAAATAGAGGTTTTGTGGTTTTTTCTTGAAAGGGTTTCCATGTAAATATTGTGTTGCATGTTCTGCAATTAATAGATCTCATACGTGATTGTTTTCTTATGGTTGATGAGTGTTTGAATAAGAAAAAAAATTCTTATGTTGATTCACTGCCCCCCTCCCCCTCTCAATATAAGTGTGTGCTCAATAGTTTTTTCTATTGTTGTTATAAAATACTTGTTATTAATATACATTAGTTTATTGTCACAATTTTACAACAAAAATTGTTTTACTTACCATCTAACATCTAGCAATGATTGGTAGGTGTTACAAGTTGGTTGGTAATTGATTATTATATTCATTGGAATGTTTCTTGTCTCATACAAGTGAACCAATTACCTCATATAATCATTATCCTACCATCCACTTTCATAGAGCTAACCTATCACATCTAAGTGGCCAAGATAAGGGGTTGTAGGCTTGGCTAATCTATGGGCATATTTTTTTCTTTTTGTGAAATAATGCTTATGGCTAAACTTTTCCAATATACTATCTACATTGTGGAAATAAACACAAAAGCACAAATAATTATATCAGAAGTCATTGAAATCCATAAATTGTTGGACATCAATTACTAAAATCAATGAGGGTATGGAGATTATTAAAAAATAAAAACTCTTAGGGAGTCCTTCACTTGCAACTCCAATGGAAGAAAAATGACCAAGCAAGCCGACCTAGGGATCATAGATTATGTGCATGATGAGAAATCGTAAGCATTGACCAAGTTATATTTGTTCAAAGACATTTAGGTCAGAAATGGTGCTATGCACGAGAGGACACCACATGGAATAGTTTAAGAAAGAATTAGAAAGAAGAGAGCAAGAGCAGAAACTATTTTGACAAAAGTTGTAATGAAATAAGGTCCTACCATGAGAATTTTTAATTTTAATTTTTTTCCCTTACTTTAGTTTCATGTTCGAAGTAGAAGTCTTGCTCCGTGCAAGAAGCCTTGCTTTGTGCAAGATGAATTTTCCTACTTCGGTACTACACTCCAAGTAGAAACCTTGCTCCACACAAGAAAACACATATATGTGTTGGTAACATAGGATATAAAGCCCTTGTATCGAAGACTTTAGTAGTTACTTGGGATTTTCTTTTAGGAAAAGTGTACAAAACTATATAAGAGTTTTTATCTTTTATTAGTAACTAAAATTTTAAATGAAAATTTTTAATTTTTTTAAATTAAAATATTTTTTATTTATTTATATTTTTTGATAATATAATCAATGAGATGAATTTTATTGAAAAAATCTTATATAATATAGATTTGCAAATACATCCCATGTTTATATATATATATATATATATATATATATATATATATATATATATATATATATATATATATATATATATATAAAAGAATATAAGATAAACTATTATCATATCATATGTTTGGATTTTTCATGTAGTTTTGGAAACGAGCACATTACTAACATATACATCTTCTCTCTCACCATCTTAACAATGTCACACAATACATTACTAACATATTTTATTATTATTTTTTATTACACAATAATATTACTGTAAAGAATGATATTTGCATTCTTCATATAGTTTTGGATACGACAACTAAAGAGGTTACCTATAACCTGATGTGTAATGAATATGTCGGTAATTGTTTTACATTCCCAAACAAGATTTTAATGATTCTTTCTTAAGAAAAAAAAAATATCCAAAAGAGAATTTAATTGGCATAAATGTTTGTATTTTAGTTCACAAATAAGAGTCACTATCTTTAACAACACGTGGATCCAGTGCTCTTGTCAATTTCTAATTGAAGCCTAACAACAACATCATTCTTGACTCTGGAGGTGCTTGTGCACTCCCTCCACAGTCAAGTCACAGAATCCCTACCAGAGTTACAGAGTCATTGAATGTCACAAAATACAGTATGTCAAAAAATCTCTCATGCAAGAAGTTGTACAACTTGAGGATGAAAGATGGAGACTCTGTAATAGAGCATATAAACACTTTCAATACTACAGTAAGTCAATTATTATTTGTTGATATTAAGATTTTTTATGAAGATAAGGTATCAGTTTATTGTGCTCTTTACCAGACTTGTGGGATATTCTTGTTGTGGCCATAAGCAGTAATGCAACTACTTTAGTTTTAATGATGTGGTCTCATCCTTGTTTTTGGAGGATATGAGGTGGAAAAACATGGAAATCTTCAGAGCACAAATGCATTATTTCTAAGAGGACACTCCCAAGAAAGAAATAAAAATAACTCCTCAAGTGGGAGATCTAAATATAGAGGAATATCTAAATCTTTGGGAAAGTTTGTAAAGGTATGTTGGAGATGTTGAAAAGAAGGGCATTACAAGAAAACATGTACATTCAAAAGTGTTGAGAGTGGGAAGAGATCTGATGATGCCCCTTCTACAAAAGAAAAAACCTTCGTGGATGAAGGAGGGGATGTGTACTTGACTTTTTCAAGAACACATATAGATCATGAGGCATGGTTGATTGGCTTAGGTGCATCCTTTCATATGAATCCTCATAGGGAGTGGTTTTGCAAGTGTGAAAGGTAGGATGGGAGTGATATTTTTCTAGTAGATGAATGAACAACCAAATTCATAGAACAAGAAAAATTCAAGTTGAATCTCATGAATGGTAGGATCAGAAAACTCCCTACTGTTATGCACATCCTAAGATTGGACAGGAATTTGATTTCTATAAGAAAGATGGGTGATGTAGGTGTAAAAACAATGTTTGAAAAGGAAACCTGCAGGATAATTCGAGGAGCAATGGTGTTGTTGAAGGAAATTCGTATTGGAACTTTGTATACGTTGCTTAGAAGAACTATTAGAGATGGGTGCAACAGTTTT
The DNA here is from genome assembly GCA_009831015.1 of Picea engelmannii. Classification (NCBI taxonomy): domain Eukaryota; kingdom Viridiplantae; phylum Streptophyta; class Pinopsida; order Pinales; family Pinaceae; genus Picea; species Picea engelmannii. The sequence continues at coordinate 235,007 of ML795399.1, forward strand.
GTTGTTCCTGAGATTGGAGTTGAAGAAGGAAAAAATCCTAGAGACTTTGGAGAAAATATTATGATGTGGCATCAAAGACTAGGGCATATCGAAGAGAAGGGGATTTGATTACTACATGGTAAAGGTATGGTTGAAGGTATGTCAAATTTCTCTTTGGATCTTGATTTATGTGAAAATTTCTTCTATGGGAAGAAAACTCGGGTAAGATTCCCCTATGATGTTACAAGGGCAGGAGAATTTTATAGTTGGTGCATAGTGATGTGAACTTGGACCTATGATGATTCCATCATTAGGTAAATCTATGTACTATGCCTCATTTATAGATGAGTTCTCGAAGATTACATGGATTTATTTCCTTAGGAAGAAATCTGAATTCTTTAACAAATTTAAAGAGTTTAAAGCTCTTGTGAAAAATCGGATAGAGAAGAAAATTAAGGTGTTGAGGACGGAGAATGGTGGAGAATTCTACGGGACTGAATTTGAGGAATTTTGTAAGAAATGTGGCATAGAAAGGAATAAGACTACTCCATATACACCTCAGCATAATGGAGTTGTAAAAAGGATGAACTGAATGTTGATGGAAAGATAAAGGAGTATGCTCAATGATGTTGAGTTGGGTCAAGAATTCTAGGCAGAGGTAGTGGACACTACATGTTACCTGGTAAATCGATCAACCTCATCAATGTTGGATGACATGACTCCACACGAGGTATGGACTGGTAAGAAACCCTCTCTGACACATCTCATATTTTTGGATTTGATGCTTATGTACATGTTCCAAAGGAAAATAGGAGTAAGATGGATAAAAGGTTGAAAAACATATATTTAATGGCTATAAAGATGGTTTGAAAGGTTATAATCTTTGGAATCCTAAAACTATAAAGGAAGTGTATAGCCGAAATGTGGTATTTAGAGAAATCGGAGATGTTGTTAAAAAGGAAATCCTACCAAGGGAGGAAGAACCAGAGAAAATATAGTTTGAATTGAAGGACAATGAATCAAAATCTATAGAAGAATAGGAATAAGAAGAAGAAGAACCTCCCATATCGAGGAGATCGGATTGGGAAAGAAGGAAACCTTAAAGATATGATCTGCCTGATTTCCATTCAAATTTTTCTTTGTTTATTATTGATGATGGTCCTCGAGATATTAAGGAGGCAGTGGATTCAGAGGATGGGAAACTTTCGAAAAAGGCCACGGTTAAAGAAATGACAACCTTGGACAAGAATGAGGCTTGGGATCTAGTGGAGTTTCCAACTAGAAGAAATCTCATTGGCATCAAATGAGTGTTTAAGAAGAAGTTGAATGCATAAGACAAAGTGGAGAAATACTATAAAGTTCAATTAGTAGCAAAAGGTTATTCCCAAGTAGAGGGAATTGACTTTGATGAAAAATTTTCTCTTGTTTCCAAGTTAACTTCTATTATATTTCTTTTATCTCTTGCTACTTTTTTTTTATTTTTAAGTAGAATAGATGGATGTGAAGACATCATTCCTACATGGGGATATGGAATAAAAAATCTACATGAAGCATTCATAAGGATTTGCAGTGAAGGGAAAGAAAAAGCTAGTATGCAAGCTGAAAATGTCTTTGGATGGGTTATATGAACCACAAAGGACATGGTATCAAAAATTTGGTACTTATATATTGGGATTTGGCTTTAGAAGAAGCAAAGCTAATCATTGTGTGTATTTCAAATTAGTAGGTTATCATCTTATTTATTTAGTCTTGTATGTGGATGATATGTTGTTGATAGGAAACAACAAAGTAATTATCCAGGATGTGAAAACTCAATTGTTCTCTAAATTTGACATGAAAGATCTTGGTGCTGCAAAATTTATTTTGGGAATAGAAATTAAAAGAAATCAAGAAAACATGAAACTCTGGTTGAACCGAAGAAAATATGTTGAGTCAATATTATGGAGGTTTAATATGAAAAAACATAAACTTGTCAAGATCCCTATTTCTATAGGTGTAAATTTGTCCGCAAATCAGTGTCTGGAGACACAAGAAGAGGAAGAGGACATGTCCATGTTTCGTATGCTAGTGCAATTGGTAGTTTGATGTATGTAATGGTCTGTACTAGACTAGACATTAGACATGCATTGGGAGTTTTGAGCAGGTATATGTCAAAACCGGTGAAGGAGCATTGGGAAGCCGTTAAGAGGGTTTTCAATGATTTGCATGGCACTACTACTTATGGATTATCTTACCAAGGAAGACCAAGATTGGACAAAGTGTTGGACATACATGCTTTGTTGATGTAGACTGCGTTGGAGATATGGATCACAAAAGATATACAAGTGAGTATCTGTTTAACCTATTTACATGAGCAATCAATTGTATGAGAAAAAGACAATTTGTAGTGGCACTCTCAACTAGATAATTTGAATACATGACAACAACTCATGTAAGAAAGGAAGAAATATGGTTAGAGAGATTGTGTTTGGGTATTGGATTAGTACAACAAGCTATAAGGATGGATTGTGACAGTCAGAGTGCAATATTCCTTGCGAGGAACCCAACTTATCATTCTAAGACAAAGCATATCGATGTTCAATATTGTTTTGTTAGAGACATGGTTGAAGAGAACAAGGTGTTGTTGGTGAAGGTGGACACTTTGGATAATGTTGCAGATTCTTTAACAAAGTCTATGAGCACTAAGAAGTTTTGTTGGTGTAGAGAATCAATGGACATTTATGTGTTGGATTGTTGATCATGAAAACCTGTGACCCCTGTCTACAAAGAAAACACCAAGTGGCATAATGTTGGGCATGTGTTATATTCTTTGCATGATTGTGGGCCCCCCTATTAAGGGTTTCATGGACCCCCAAATTTTTTGGGGGGGGGTTTCACCACAAATTTGGTCAGTCTTTTTCCTTTGGTGGTTTAGTGGCGCATGGTGCTTAAGCCCATAGTTTTCTAATTACAGTCAAATAATTAAGGTTGTAATCTAATCTGGGTCAATGGATTAGGGGTATTGTTGGTTTTCCCATTTGGGTTTCTAGAGTAAATCCCTATGTATATGTGTGATTGCAATACTTTATTTTCTATGTTAATAATTCATGTGTGCATTGCATCACTATAAAAGGTTTAAAACTTACACCAATTATGCCTCCAAAATGAATTAAATATGCTCTAATGCCAAATTTTCCATCATAAATGCATGTTAGAGGCAACACATGAGTCATGAATGACCTCAACAAGTAGACAGCTCACTCCAATGTGATGTGTAGGGGGGTTAAAAAGTTAAACATTCCCTCCTAGAGGTGCAACATTTCATCCCCAAAAGGTGTGATGTCTCATCAATAAGTTCCAAATCATCATGAAAAGATTCAACGTCCCATCATAAAGGTGTCATGTCATATTGAATGGGTGCTAGAACGTCTCAACAATGGTGGCATGTCCTCATAAGGCTCAAAGTCCTCCACATAATGTGAAACAACCTCTCAAACATGGTGGGACGACCTCCATAAAATGTGCAAGTAGGCCCTCAATGTCATCCAAACGACCAAGGTTCAATCCAAGTGAATAGTCATGTGAAGTACATCGTCCAAGGAGAATCTCATGTAGTCAAATGTATCCATCAAACCCAAATGCATTTACACAAGTCAAAGGCAACATAGAAAGTGAGTCATGTCAATGTAAAATCCATTAGATAGATCACATTAAACATCCTCTTCAAACTTCATACTAGCTTATAAACTGATACAATTTTCCAATTTTAGGTATGGGAGGATCATCATTAACCCTTATTAGGTGTGTCAATACCCAGGAAAAGGAATATTTCCCAAGAAACCCATCAAGGAATATGTGTAATGACATATGGTATGGTTTGGGGTTTACGTCATGGGTAGTGGTATAGTCATGTAAGGTTATGTATGATATTCATCCTCATGAGTGCCTTTGTATGAGGGAGTGCTTGGGAAATGAATTTTCCTTTCCTTGGCACTATGTCTTTCCAATCCCCCATTTTCCTTTTTCTTTATTCATTCATTCTTTTTTTTCTTTTGATTTTCATTTGCTAAGTCTTTTTTTGAGTATGCATTCATTGTATAGGACTCGGGATGATGGCCTCTTAGCAAGGGGACAAAGCTCATGCGTCTTTATTCTTTCTTGGTCCTTGAATTTGCTTTGCATTCTGAGTTTAGAATTTTCTCTTCTTATATGTGTGTGTGTGTGTGTGTGTGTGTGTGTGTGTGTGTACATATATATGTTCATGTGTAGATATGTATGTACCTCCCCCCTCCCCACACACACACATATAGGAATAACAAATGCTAAACTCAGAATGCCAAGAAAATTCAAGGACCAAGCAAGAATAAAGAAGCATGAGCTATGTCCCCTCACTAAGAGGCCATCACCCCAAGTCCTATACAATGAATGCATACCCAAAAAAGGACTTAGCAAATGAAAATCAGAAGAAAAAAAAGAATTAGGTGAATAACATGATCATGATTTCGAGTGGGTGGAAGTCCTTTGGGAATATATTCAAATATTTTGGAATTCTTATCGATGATCCCTTGGTTATCTAGGGGAATAAATGGCTTATATGTTTGAAAATCTAGTGAGCATATTTGTGCAATTACACCCTAATTCTCCTTTTTCAATCATTTTTTCATGCCATTAGAGCTTATCACCTTGTTATCGCACAATTTGTACTTGCACAAAGCCCAAGGCGAGTGTATATAAAATTGATGTAACTGGGAGTGACCTATCACTATCACCTTAATAGGAAACCCCTTTCTATTTAGGAGTATGTCACGGTACCCCAAGGGAGACGTCCCCAATAACCTGAGGGTTTGAGAAGGCTAAGGAAAATGATACAAGAAATTATCTCCCCTCTCACAAGTCACTCAAGTTAAAAGGTTCTTTGAGTCTTATTTAAGATGAAGCAAAAGAGTAGTATTGTGTACCTACCCAGAACAAGACAACAAAGAGAAAAATGGCACTTTCCAAGTACCAAAATGATATTAATGCTTCTTAAGACAATGAACTCTTAGAAAATAGACTAGTTGATATAAATTTGCAGCAGTATAACAGTTTATAACAACAATGATAAATTTTCAATAGCCACAATAATTATGCTTCAAAATGCTTGATAAAAGACTTGAAATAATAGCTCCAACTAGGCAAATTGATATTAGATAGTCACAAGCAGTTTTAACAATGTCTAGCTAGCATAACATATTACTTTTAGGGTTAATTTGTTGTTGTTAGATGGTTGTAGCAATATTTTGCAACAACAACAAGTTAGTTAGTGATTTAGGCTAATCTAAGGTTAGTAGGAGTTAGTGGATGTTCCAAAGAAGATAGCTTGAAAGTAGTTTGACCAATCAATGGAGTCAATGGAGTTAATGAAAGTGGGTAGACTAGTGCCTTCTAGGGTAATGGAGTCAATGATGGCAGCAACAAATCTTAGGAAAATAGAAATGATAATACTTAGTCAAATGAGATGGAGAGGATGAGAGAGGTGTTGGTATCCAACGGCCTCAAACATTCAAGTCCTAGAGATAATTGCTAGAAAGTAACAAAAATTAGGCCCTAGTGATTTCTCTTTTCCTTAAACAAATTGAAATAAAATATGCAATAGGCAATGAAGTAGGGTTACTAGAGTGCTACAATGGTAGGGCTCTAGTATCTACTTTTAGATAGGTGTTTTTCAAGAAATCTTAGCAAGTGGAAGATTATAAAGAAAAAGATAATAACCTATGTCTTTCTCCTAGGGTTTCAAGAAGGCAATTTCATAATATTTGGCATGAAACAAGTAAATTCACCATAAGCATTCATTCACAATAAAGAAGTGCAGATTTACTACTTACTTCACCAAGAATAATCAAGCATAAACCCTAGTTGAAGATCCTCCATAATGAAAATTTCCCAAAATACACCAAGATTTGCCTCCCTAAAAGTTGTGCACCACTTAGTTTCAGCCAATAACCCTTAAAGAGGGCCGAATTTCAGACCTCGCACTTGTGTGATGAGTGAATGATGAAAAAATGAGAGTTTTTATTTCTTATTTATACAATACTTATGACCTTTAATTAAAATTAGGTCATCAAAAGGCCAACATGGCCAAATTACATGAAAAATCCATTTTTTAAACAAATTCAATAATTAAGCCCTAAAATCACTTTTAGAGGTGACATCATGCCCTTCTAGGGTGACATTGAATCTCCTGGGTGGAACGTTGAGCCCCATCTACAAAACATTAGGCCTCCCAAGGGCATGGATGATGCCCGCACGTGCCAATTAGCACACAATTGCCTCCATAATGTCAAACCTAACGTTGGGTGACGTTTAGGGTCACAAAGGTGATGTCATGGGCCTCCTAAGACCAACGTCCAGGTGGAAGAGCAAGATCCCCTTGGGTTTAGGTCTGCCAAAGTGTCTTCGGGGAAACATCCTTCTTTCTTTCTGGTGCAAGTCTCTGACATCTCTCTACCCCTAGTTGGGGTCACAACATCCATCTGTGGGATTCCATCCCCATGGAGGTCTGAGCTAATCATCTCCCCATATGCACTTGTCCTAAGGGCATGGTCCTGCAACAACGGAAATTACGTCCTCCAGGGGCTCATAAGTCGCAGGCATCATAGCAATGTCAATCACGTCTAATAATCAAATTACTCAAACATGTGCATCAAACCCCCCTTTACCCAGACAAATTCTCAAAGACGTTATGCAATTTAACAAGTAAGGTTTGGAGAGGGTCTCAGGATGTCCTATTGGGCTAATCCTCCTTGAGTTTGGGGTGTTTTCCAAGTGAGAACCAATCTAGATCATGTAAGTGTGTGAGATGGTGTAGGGGAAGTGTTTGGGCAGAGGGTGCAGTGATAACAGAGAAATGTAGGTCTTGTCTGTGGGTGCCTCTGTAGAGGATGAGCCACACCTTATCATGGATGTCATTGTTTCCTAGCCCATTCAATGCCTTTTATTCTTAGTCTTATTGCTTTTGGTCCTTTTTCTTTTCAAGGGAAAAGTTGGGGGACATTGTCCTGGCGTGGTGATCATAAGTGACAATGTTGGGCATCAATTACTAAAATCAATGAGGGTATGGAGATTATTAAAATATAAAAACTCTTAGGGAGTCCTTCACTTACAACTCCAATGGAAGAAAAATGGCCAAGCAAGCCAACTTGGAGATCATCGATTATGTGCATGATGAGAAATAGTAAGCATTGACCAAGTTGTTTTTGGTCAAAGACCTTTAGGTCAGAAATGGTGCTATGCACGAGAGGACACCACATGGAATAGTTTAAGCAAGAATTAGAAAGAAGAGAGCAAAAGAAGAAACTATTTTGACAAAAGTTGTAATGAAATAGGGTCCTACCATGAGAATTTTTATTTTTAATTTTTTTCCCTTACTTTAGTTTCATGCTCGAAGTAGAAGTCTTTCTCCGTGCTAAAAGCATTGCCTTGTACAAGATGACTTGACATTTTCCTACTTCGATACTACAGTCCAAGTAGAAGTCTTACTCCACACAAGAGAACACATATATGTGTTGGTAACATAGAGTATAGAGTCCTTGTATCTAAGACTTCAATAGTTACTAAGGATTTGCTTGTAAAAAAACTATACAAAATTATATAAGAGTTTTCATCTTTTATTAGTAACTAAAATTTTAAATGAAAGTTTTAATTTTTAATTTTTTTAAATTAAAACCTTTTTAATTTATTTATAATTTTTGGTAATATAATCAATTAGATGAATTTTATTGAAAAAGTCGATTTGCAAATACATTCCATGTTTATTTATATATATACTTTTTATATTTTATTATTATTTTTTATAAAATAAGATAAACTGTTATCATATCATATATTTGGATTTTTCATGTAGTTTTGGAAACGAGCACATTACTAACAGATACATCTTCTCTCTAACCATCTTAACAATATTACACAATACATTACTAACATATTTTATTATTAATTTTTATTACACAATAATATTACCGTAAAGAATGACATTTGCATTCTTCATATAGTTTTGGATAGGACAACTAAAGAGGTTACCTATAACCTGATGTGTAATGAATATATCGGTAATTGTTTTACATTTTATAGTGATTCTTTCTTAAGTCAAAAAAAAGTATCCAAAAGAGAATTTAATTGGCATAAATGTTTGTATTTTAGTTCACAAATAAGAGTCAGTATCTTTAACAACATGTGGATCTAGTGCGCTTGTCAATTTCTAATTAAAGCCTAACAGCAACATTCTTGACTTTGGAGGTGCTTGGGCACTCCCTCCGCAGTCAGGTCACAAAATCCCTACCGGAGTGAGAGTCACTGAATGTCACAAAATATAGTATGCAGACTAGTTTGAATGAACTCATCCAATATAAAATCTAGAATATAATAATATCAATATCAAGTGAAGAAGAAAGAATGTATTAGTCGTGGGTGTAGATCAATTGGTGATGGAGTGTACTGTTAAGGCACTCTGTTATATGTGAAGTCACTAAATCGAAATTTTGACTTACCTATATGCCTTGCCTCAGACATGTACAGTTACACCTGGTTATTAACTCACTTGATCAGACACTCTGTTATAAAGATACTATTAAAAAAAATGTCAAATCAAAATTTAAAGAAAAAATGTGGTGTGATAAAAAAATTAGAGGAAAAAAGAAAATTAAGGTATTATAAAGATGTAATCAACCCTAATCTAGAAGATCAAAATTATCTATTTGTTTTGCCAAGTGTAAAGAAAAAAATAAGCATTGCTAAGATAAGATCAAATTCTCACGAGCTCCATAGTGAAACTAGGCGTTGGTCAATACGTAAAACGCCATGGGATGAAAGAGTGTGTCACCTTTGTGACACTAAGAAGGTTGAATATGAAAATCATTTTCTCTTAGATTGTCCAGCGTATACCCATATTAGATCTCATTTTCAAAATATTGATAACACTAGCAACCTTCCTAACCTCTTAACTCAACAAAAGTATGGTGATCTTGGAAAGCTTCGCTTAATGCTTTTCGAGCACAGAAACACAATTCTAAAGAATCACAAGTAATCACTTACCGTCTTAAGGTCAGATATACCAATTAGGTCTTAGTGGACGTTAATCATCATCATCATCATCATGTGAAGTCACCAGATCAAAACCTTGACTTACCTATATGTCGTGCCTCAGACATATATAGTTATACCTGGAGATTATATCACCTGATCTAAACTACTTGAGACATGTACAGTTACACCTGGAGATTATAGTGACAATGATGCAGACCCCGACCCTCAGGCCAAGATCCGCGCAGGATCGTTCTAATTCTCCTCTGAGTCGGATTGACTCTTCAATTTCCCTACGGGAAATTCTCACACACACAAGAGTGTATCCACAGGTCATTCCTAAAAAACCCACCCTATCCACCTTAACTCCAGGTGCGAGCCTTACACTTCCATACAACCACGACTTGGTCCTTGCGCAAACGCTTTTTCGCAACTCGCGTGTTTGCAGGTCGAAGACCTTTGACTTTTCTTCACCAAACGTCGATACCCGAGATGCTATGGGATATGGCTCCTCCTTGTTAGCGCCCTCCACGCATAACCGTTGGCTAGAGCTAAGCACTAACCTCACTCGCAACTCGCGAGTTCGCAAGTTGAAGGGTTGAACCTCCGGGCCCTTCTTTTACAAAACTCCAAGACGCGAAAGTCAGAGAGATTTGACCTCTTCAGAACTTCTCACGGCTCGCAACTTCACGAGTTGGTTTGTTGAGCCTTTGTGCTCCTTTCTTATGAGAACCCGAAGCACGAGAAGTCAATAAGGTGTTGACTCCCTCCTAGGCAACGAGTGTCCACCTGTCAACCACGCGGTCCCCACTTGATGGAAGCGCCACGTGTTCACCCGAGACCTCGACCCTCGGCCCTTCGCGACTTCTGTAGTCAAAACTGATTCCTCCCAACCTCTGAAACCCCGATACGCGATATAGCGAAGAGGTTTTGATCCGACGGTTGCTCCTACTTCTCGCTACTCGGAACTTCGCAAAACCAAAGATATTTGGTCTGTCCTCCAAACTTACGAACCTCGAATTTGCGATAATGATCCAACGGCTCAAACTGATCACGATCAATGGTCCACGCTGATTCCTGACACTAAAGTGATGGGTTCGTCCAACTCCTAACCACCCTACAGCTTTACTAGATCCTACGGTCCCCGCAACTTCGCGAGTTCTCCACAGAGAATTCTGACCGTTCGATTCCTTCCTCTAAATCTCAGGCCCAGATCGACTCGACGTTCTTTCTCTGGGACTTAACTTCTGCGCGATGGTTCAGCTTCCTATCTTCCTTTGAACACTTCAAAGGCGTCGACCCTCTTGAGCTTTTACTTGTAAATTTGAGTCTCTAAAAGGACTCCTGCACGCACTCCTTGCGGCAATCTTTTAAATACTTCTGCGTATTTGATTTTTTGACTCTGTGCACTCTCGACAACATCAGTTCTTCCCCTTTCAACCTTAGTTGATAAGTTCTAAGGCCTCGACTAGCCTGCACACACCTTGCACGGCTTCTGTGCTTCACCTACACTTCTACTAGAATGAGAATAACGTTATCTCTCATGGGTTTTCTGAGATAAGACTCGAACTCTTGTCAACGCACACCTTGCGGACGTTTCACTGCACTCTTTGCAGGAACTCTCTCAGGAAGAGAAACAATTGAAACTCATTCTCTTTCTCTCGGACTTCATACATTCAACATGAAATCATACATTCAACACAGAATAACAACGAAGGCATAACAGAGAGAATAAAACAACTATAAGCATACCATTCAACATATGTAAACAGTAAACATCATAACACCATGAAATCTGAGTCAAAGCTTCATATATTAACTCAAATACTCTTATACATGGATTCTTCTCTACAACTCTCTGCTACAACTCTCTTCTTCTGCTCTACACTAATGATCTAATCATACAATAATACAAAGGCGAGGGTGTCTATATCCGTTTTCCCTCCTACGCTCCTAAAACTGTCTAATCTATTAATTCAAAGCTACCTACTTTCATTTATCATACTTAATGTCTACTACATCCGATAGATGAGAGCAAATCGCTCAAGATCTGTTTACAACATGTAAGTACGCTTTCTTTAACTACTACATTAATATCCGCTCATTAATTTCTTCAAAACATTTCAACATGTGCAAAATGTGTGCTGCGCTTTTCGAGCTATCTTCCGCCTTTTATGGTTGTTTGGCTGGCTGCTTATGATGCTCCTGCATCAGACAACAAAAATTCACATACATGTACAAATACCCCTGGAGATTATATCACTGAATCAAAACCTTGACTTACCTATATGCCATGCTTGAGACATATACACTTACACCTGAAAATAGTGACAACAAAGATTCACATTTGAACAAGCCTCTGAAGTTGTATTGAATGTACCACTTCCCTCAATTTTTTCATCCATTTCTCCTTCTTCTTGCCTTGTCCTCGTTTTCTGCATCCACTTCTCCTTCTCCTTTCAATCTCAGGACCGATATCTGTGTCACATACCTCTGGCGCAACATATCCCGGCGTTCTTCTCACGCCGGTCATTGAAATATGGTTGTCTCCGTTTTTGGTCGAAGTGTATGATTCGGTTCCAGCAATCTTGGTGTAAATATGCAACTCCACCCAAAGCAATTGAATACAATTGTTCCCACCTTGTTGGGGTATTGATTCGAAAGCCCGACAAGCGCACTGGTATATGAGTACCTGGTCAATGGATACCTTCATAAATTTCTATTTGCTGAGAAAGAGGTGGGACAGTTCTTAAGATATCCATTAAAATTTATGGAGGTATCCATGGACCATGTACTTATATACCAGTGCGCTCGTAGGGCTTTCGAATCGAGACCCCAACAGCCGAACCAAATTGACATATTACTCCTCCAATGGTAGCCACTTCATGAATGAATTGGGTTTCTTGAGGTGATGAGACTGTGAATATCTGGTTGGCATTTCATAGGCATATCCATCAGGAATTTCTCCACCTTTGAAAAAAAGAGCTACCAGAAGGAGGTTTTCTCCTCTGGACATTAAACATTAAGAACAGTACAGCGGAGCAACCCGCGGTGGAATGAACAGTTTGATGTCACTGTGACGATCTTCACCCAACCTCGAAGACGATATTAATGGAAACAAAATACAAATTCACCCTGGCGTTAAATCAGAAATACTGGGTATAAGAGATCATATTTACCTATTATAATGGCGGTTTTGTTTCGATGATCTGTATAATCTCTGGCATACGAACTATTTTGAATAACTGAAAGGGTCGGCAGTTTTTGCCAAGAGAACGTATTCTTGACAGATCGAGAAACACATGTATATATAGATTCAGGAGTACCGGTAGAATGAAGCATTTAATCTATTTCTATAGTTTGAGATCTAACTTGAGGATTGACGTGAGGGAAACGGCATGGAATTGCAGGGTAGAAATTACTGTATAGTTTGAGATCTAACTTGAGGTGAGGGAAACGGCATGGAATTGCAGGGGAGAAATTACTGGGAAGCCACATGCGAATTAGACTTTGCAGGTTGATCGATTACACCGAAAGTTTGTACTGAATTTTGGTTGATTGATTACACCGAAAGTTTGTACTGAATAGTTTGTACTGAATTTTGGTTGATTGATTACACCGAAAGTTTGTACTGAATTTTGGTTGATTCGCTGGAAGACAATAAATTCCACACGGCTTCTCGAATCCGTCCATTGAAAATTTTAAGTGATTTGACTGGAAGACTTTGAGAGTCCATTGAAAATTCTGAGTGATTTAGACTTGCAGACATTGACAGTGCATTGAAAATTATGGAGTGCTTTCCACTGAAGACTTTGAGTGTCCATTGAAAACCCTAGAGGGCTTGAAACATGAGGGCGAGTGGACAGACTACCTTTATTATTAGTCCCGGTTGAAGGCTTAAAGGGACTAAAGCAATCTATAATTTGTTGACTTTAAAAAGTTTTGAAAGATGGAAAAAATAAACTATCAAAATATCTATATGTGTGGATTTGAATCATGATATACAAAGTAACCATTTTTCCTTACAGCTTTCATTCTATGTATCTATTAATATGCCTTTTTCAACTCATAATTTTATAACTAAATTATTTGAAAAAGACACCATAAGTTAATAAAAACAATCTTTATTATTAACTTTTTCAAATCCACACATATAGATATTTTGCTAGTTTATTTTTTCCATCTTTCAAAACTTTTTAAGGTCAACAAATTATATATATATATATATATATATATAATTTTAAAAGAAATAAATAAAATTAGATAAAATTAATAAGAAATATATGTATAATTTAAAAAAAATACATAGAATTTGATAAAGTGTTTTTTTTTTTAAATAAAAAAGAGGTGGATCTTAATTGTATTAAAGTGTAGGTTTACAATAACATTTGGAATGCCAACTGTCCCGCTTAAAAAAAGGAAATTAAGACAGTTGGCTTCCTATGTAGCTTGTGTTAACTCCCAAAATGAAACCGTTCTTTCGGTTGAGTTTTGTAGTGGATATCATAGATTTTGGTAGTGTCTTCAAGTCACTTTTTAGTTTTTATAGCTGAGAAAATCTTTGGTTTTGGTTTGCCCTAGAAAATAATTGACTCATAAAGTCTTCTTTTTTCAAAATTGTCATTTTTTACTTTCCACAACTAACGTGTTTTCAAAGGTTCATTGTGTGTTGTGGAAAGTGCCCACTTTCAACAGTTAAGGAGCTCTTTTCATCAGTTGACGCGTTGTTGAAAGTGACACATCTTAAAAGGTTTGACAATCAGTCACGGGGGGCGCACTGTGGAAAGTACATGCTTTCCACAGCTAAGGAGCGGTTTCAATTGATATGGCGTGCTGTTGAAAGTTATTACTTTCCGCAGCTAACAAGGACTTTCAAAGGGGTCGCGCGCTGGTGAAAGTGGCAAGCGAGCATTTGGCAGAGGCATTTTCCACGGGCCGTTGCTGCACAATGCGGGAATCACGTGCGTGATATCCACGTATGACATAAATGATGATGTGATCACCCCCCACGTCAGAGTAAATCTAAGGCATGCGCTGATAGGAGTGGGCAATCATAGAAACTCGATCATGCATGTCAGGATATGACTGTAATTTGAATTCATTCCAGAACCCACGCTCAGCGCTCATCACATCCGGAATGGCAAGTTCGGGTTCGGCGACACAGGTATAGAGGAGGTACCGCCGGCCTGACACCATCAAATCAAACAGAGGTTTCATATCAAAAATTGTTTCCAAAACACTGTTGAAGTTTTCATTTGATTCAAAACAGAGCTGAAGCCCGAACTGCTTTCAACAGCGCAGAACCTCGGCTTGACCAGGCAGTTACAGGGATTACATTTGTCAAGTTTTTGAGCTGCAGAATGGTGAGAAAACGTAGTGGCGCTTTACTCAAGCGAGAATTTGATAACTTATCCTTTTTGCAATAGCATCCCGAGGTCTAGAGGCATTTCTCAAATGCAGGGTGTATGGAATTTGTAGAAAGATTACAAATTGGGTGCCACCAGGCTACGGCTGAAGCCTTTGCCAAGACTTTTGATGGCAACAAAGCTCGCGTCGGCTCTATGGAAATCAAAGTGGATGAGGCTGTCATTGCCGCAACTACAGGATTGCCAAGAACTGGTCAAAAATGGTTTAAAACCACCGCTCCTAAGAATCTGGATTTCAGGGTCTATTTGAAAGAGGGATACAAGCAAAAAGCTTGGAGAAAAGGCAAGACCTCTATCAATTTGCCTTATTTCTTGTATCACAGTTTTACTAAGGTATGCAAAAGGATTAGAGCTCAACCCTTGAGCGTGAAAACCACTCTATGTCACCTTGGCCTCATAAAATTGATCATCCTGCAAGAATTGAAACAACAGGAGAGGAGCTGGGAGCACTTCCTGTTCTGGGAAGGTTTTGAAACCCAGAATCAGACTGCAAATGAACAGATGGCAGGTGCAAAGAAGCAATCCTCTCCTCAGAGCAGCTCAAGAAGAAGAAGGGCCTTACCAGGACCTTCAGAGGACAGGATATCTGGAATGAAGCCTCACAGGTTGAAGAGAAAGTTGAATTTCAAGCAGACTACAGAGCAGACTATACAGCAGAATTCAGGACATCCTACACAGCAGAGTACAGGGAAGAACATCCTTAATTTTCCTTATTCAGATTCAGAGTCTGAGCAGCAAGACCAATGCCCTGTCATCAAAATTTCTGAGCAATCAGCTGAGTGTGCACAGAACTATGAAACTCTCAATCAAACAGAACATGGAGAATCATCAAAAAACTCCAAAGCAAAAAGGTCTCAAAAGATCAAGCATCTCAAGGAGGTGATTGCCCAGCAAGAGGTCTTGGAGCGGGTGATTAAGGATAGGTATAAAAAGTTATCTGATAACTTTGCCAAGACAAATGCAGCGTTTGAAAGATTGGCCAAGGAGAGTGTTAGAGAGAAGAAAAGGAAAGCAAAACTTGCCAAAGACTGCAACAGCCTGCGGTGTCTTACCAAGCGCCTCAAAGGGCAGATCAGGAGGTTGAAGCAAAAATTGAAGCAAAGATCTCACCCAGATCTGAAAGTTCTTGCTCAAGTTGCCGTCAACATGCAAGGTGAGAAATCGAATGCCCACTGATTTTGGTTTGAAATCGATTTCGAAGGTGAAAACTCTTTTTGTGCGCTATCGGGACTTTCAACAGCGCAAGGCTACTATTCTATTACATGTTAGCTGTGGAAAGCGACAACTTTCAACAGCTAACCCGTAAAAAACTCAAACGGTTGCGCTGTTGAAAGCTGGGCAAGCAAGTTTTGAGGCCGAAAATGCAACAGTTTATTTCAAACATGTTTTGAAGATATGCCAACGTATCAGTAGATTATTAAATCGCATCCAAGAGTTCAACCTCAGGGATTCGAGGGATTTTGGTTACACATTCAAAACCATTTCCTAAAAACTCGGCCATGAATATTGGACAATTGAACGGTCATATACAAGTGTCATGTTACTTCACCACATTGCAGATGCTGAAAGCTGGAGGAGGCAAATGGAGATTTTGGAGACTGAAGACAGTTCGACCACTCAGTTCAGTTGTTGAAGACTTTAATTTCAAAGTTGTTTAAATAGAATAGAACTGTTTTGATTTAATGACAGATCCATGTTTTTAGGATCTGTGTAACTGTTTGTAAGGGCTATAAATGCCTGTTTTGATATTAAACAAGGGTTCGATTTTGGATAGAAGAATCTGCTATTGTACTCAGACTTTTTTAATGCTAATACAGATCACAGGTTTCTTTCAATTTTGACTGTCAGTTTTCCATCTTTCTTTCTGCACTATTATCTGTGTTGTCAAGATTTGAATGGTTGTTATCCCATTGTTTAGCTCATAACCTGATAATAGATTTCTTGATTGTCTCTTAGACCCTACATTGTACTGGTTTAGTTACAATCCGTTCTTCACCCATCTAAAAGTTATCTGCTGATTAATCAATCTTTGAGAGCACTGTCTATTTGTTTATCATTTTGATGTTTGAACGTCATTAGTTGAATTGAGTTGTCCCATTGATCCACATTTACAAAATACAAAAATATTCATTTCTTAAGTTACCAAGCACCTTTGGTCTACAACCACAAAGGGTTTCTTGGAGTGATAACAAATTGGCGTCGTTGCCGGGGAGAGGAGATCGAAGCTCAGCTTCTCTGGGAGACGACATAGATCTAATTCTTAATGATAGATAAGAAGTAGACACTATCAGGTTGTACATTTTCTATCTGGCGACTCCATTGTAATGAAGTGGCTCCAAAAAGAGTTCACACGAGGGCAAACCCAGAAGGCCCATTGACATCAGTTCCTGATCCAGAAAAAATCATCAGCAAGGGCAAAGCTTTGCAGAGACAGGCTTTCGGGTCTGCAAGTGCGATTGATTCAGGTATTCCAATTGATACTCATCCTTTCATATCTGAAAAGTCTTTTGCTGAAACCCAAAATTCACAAGAAATAAAAAGTTCATCTCAAGTTCCTAAGATAGAAGAACCATCTTTCTCTTCTAATGTTACTGATTCTATCCTTGAGATTGACATTTCATCCCATCCAAAAGAATTGAATGCTGAATCCTCCCAACTGAAAGAGAATTCCTCTTCATCTTCTTTTAATTCATCACCAATTAAACCTTCGAAAAGTGTTTTACATACTTACACAAATCTGCCTGTCCTTGAGGAAATTCTCCATGATCTGTCCTCTAAGGGTGAAGAAAACCTAGCTTTGTTGTTCAATCAGTTTTATAAAGCATCTTATTTCCCATCGACTTCTGTAGCTGCTGTTCAAGGTGAAGTAAGACAGTCATTCATTTCTAACTCAGGTAATTCATCCCCTCCATCATCTCCTCCGAATTACCCATCCCCTCCATTGTCTCCTACAAGCTCCTCGTCTTCATCCATCACCAAGACTGTCATGGCTGCCCCTTTGACCAGAATGGAACAAATCTTGGCAAACAGATATGCCCCTCTTGTCTTGCCAATTCCCCTCTCTGCCATGCCCACAGGTGACTACCAAAAATATATGCCGAATTTTACAGGAGCAGGAGAGTATACTGTTGAAGAACACATTGAAGCATTTTATGCTTATGCAGAAAACATTAATATTGCAGAAGAGGATGTATGGACTAGAGTCTTCGTCCAGAGCCTGGATGGCCAAGCCCGGAAATGGTTCAAAGAGCTACCATCATATTCTATCACTGGTATTGAACAATTAGACAAAGTATTTTTGAAGCACTGGGGAGAAAGAAGGGACCTGTTGTATTACATTTTAGAATTTGGAAATTTGAAGAGAGGAGATGGAGAATCGGTCTCAGACTTTATCAAAAGATTCAACAAGATGTTTGGTAAGATCCCTGCAGAGATCAAACCAAGCGATGCATCAGCAAAGATCACGTTCTCTGCTACCTTTGATGCAGAGTTTTGTCTTATCCTTAGAGAAAGACGGTCAGCCACGCTTGCTTTAATGCAAGATGCTTCTCTTGAAGTCGAATCAAACATCACAGCCTCTCAGAAGCTTAAAGGCAGGGCTGAAAAGAAGAAGTCTGTTGTCGAGTCGTCTTCTTCTTCTAACAGTCAAATGGAAAAAATGGCTAAAATGTTGGACAGCCTAACATCAGAAATGTCAAAGTTAAAAGTTCAAAATCAGCCACCGGCAAGAGCAAAGGAGCCGAATACTTTTACTCCCAGAAATCCAAACGCTTTCCCCTATCGAAGAAATAATCCACAAACTCAAATTCTGCAAAGAGATAGGAATTCTAATGAAGATCAGAGGATAAAAGTCCCGCTTCAGAATTTAGTGATGGACGAAGACAATGGTGAAGAACAAGGAGATGGGGAAGGCGACATTCATTGTGTTGGAGATGAGACAGGGACGTCTTATCTCACACAACAAGATTATGAGCAATCTTTAATGACTGAACAAACAGAAGATGATCTCCTTGGTGATGGCATCTTTACAACAGAGGATAAGAATAGATACAACCTCTGATCCAAATCCAATGCTGCTCAAGCAGATGCATCAGCCCCTCTCGAAGAGATTGATACCCCTGTCAATCAAAAAGCTCATACATCAGAAGATGAGCCAGCAAAGTCTTCAAAGGAGAAAGCAGCAGTTCCTCCCAAGAATATTGTTGCCCCTGTCAACCAGCAAACTCCAGAGATTCAGCCTCCTGTCGAACAGCAGAAGAATCAGGAAGCCCCTTCAAGTCAGGTAAAAATTTCTAATAAAACCGCTGATAAGAATCCATATTCCTTTAATTTCGAGGCTGGGTTACAAAAGATTAAGATTCCTATCCCTCTTGTTGAGCTGATGAAAAACGAGATGTTTAAAAGAGATATCCTCAAAACTTTGGATCCCCAGTCAGTATCTCATTCTGCTGATATCCTCAATATTTATGATGATAAGCCAACCATAACTCTAGGCCAAATGGTAGAAGACAGGGATGAAAGTTGTCCTCTCTTCTACATCTCGTTAAATATTCATGAAAAAACGCTGCACAATTGTTTGTTGGACTCTGGTGCTTCGCACAACTTGATGCCCAAAGCTGTCATGGATGAGCTTGGGTTGGAGATCACCAAGTCTTATCATGACCTTTTCTCCTTTGATTCTCGAAAAGTCAAATGCCTTGGGATGATTAAGGATTTGGCTGTAACCCTGACTCAAGCATCGATGAAGACAATGGTGATGGACATAGTAGTGGCTGATATACCTCCAAAATTCGGGTGTCTTCTATCAAGATCATGGATGAAGAGACTAGGTGGCACTCTCCAAATGGATCTCTCCTATGCTACTATCCTTGTTTTCGAAGGGGTGAACAGAAGACTTTACAGGGAATCACAGTTGGCATATGTGATCAGTGATGAGAAGAATCCATCCAATCATCCTATCTATGCAGTTGACACGGACATGGGATCTTGTATCTTGCAATTTGATGATTCACTGCCTGATA
>ML795400.1:0-35716 GCA_009831015.1 Picea engelmannii
CTTTAATTGAGGAGCACAATCTTGTTGGAAAGATCTCAACAAGAACAATATTTTGGTGTTGATAAAGACATTTGGTAATAAGTAATTGTCATAGGGCCAAAAATACGTTGTTTAGGGCCTGAAAAATGTGTCACAAGTTCAAGACCCATAAATGGGAAAATCAAGTCTGTTTTTAAGATGGACCAACACAACCACCTAGACCAACAAGTCCCAAATGTTTTTTTCATCATTCGAGAGCATCAACAAAATAATGTAGTAATTGTAAGGATCCATTTGGAACATGTAGGACCACTGCCAATCTCTCTAATTGTGGACTTGAATAAGACTTCGTTTTAGCCAAATATTTCTTTGTAGTAAGTGCCTACAACCACCTTACAATTGATCTATCCAAAACTAAAATAATATGACTATGAGCAAGATTGTATTAGTTAGTGCACCTACCATTATCATCCTCTCACAAATCCTTTCAAATAAAAAATACTACTTTTATTGAGCCTTCTTTCCTTAGTGTGTTTACCTAAAATTATGAAATATTAGAAAGACAAAAATCCTAAATCTTCCATGTCTAAATAGTACAAATCCCACCTTTTCTTTCTACATATTTCCAAGACAACTAATGCATTGCCTATTTTTAAATTTTCCAGTAACCTTCAAAACACATCACTTATTAAATTTAAACACTGACACACCTTCACCCTCCAACTACTCATCCTCCAAATTTCACTTATTATATCTTTTGATAGGCTGGTATATAGTGGTGAGTTCGCTATTGACTACATGACCAAAACAATTGTGTGGTTTTTCTAATGTCACACTTTAGCACTGGAATTTTTATTTTTATTTTTTTCAATTATTAAATTTTTTTCGACCATCTCATTGGATGACAAAATGAGCCTCTTATTCTCGACCTGGCGACGGTTCATAAATGAAAACATTAATACCTTCCCTAAATTCATAAATACAATCATATGCTCGATAGTTTTGATGGCTCATCATTATTCTCTTGTCACTGCACTCTACACGGCTCATCAGTTTCGATGGCTCATCAGTATCCTGTCACTTCTTCGTTGTAGTTGAGGGTGCATTGTGGCCATTTGCATGGACATATTTCTCCACCTCACCACCTCCGTACTTTATTTTATTGGTCATGTTATTTTACTTCCCTCTCCTTCCGGCAGGACAATAAGTATTTCCCAACATGTTACATGTATTCCTGTTATCTCCCATGAGTGATTCAACAACTTCCATTAGAGGCCAACACCCTTTTTTTCTGATTCAGAGAAGGCAAGGCAAGTCTTCAGCTCAAGAGATGGGCCTTGATCATGTGCCTCAACACAACATTTTAGGCCTTCACTATCCAAACACATTGCCCAAGTTGGAGATTGTTTCGTCCGAAATGGAGCTACCCCAGCAACGACAAAAGAAGAATAAGAGAGGTCCCAAAAGTACATCCAATCTGGTATTCCAAGAGCTAAAATGATTTATGGAGCTTAGATTTGTCTTCAGCCAGGAAAAGTTGAGCCTGCGACTATTGGATATTCTCCCTGGGTTGAATCACTTATTAATCGATCATAATATGCACAAGAAAATAGAGTTTTGAGAATTGCCCAGCATAAATGCAACATAAGTGGAATTAAAAGAGCATTTGAAGCTTCAGGCTTGTTCTGTAGCTTCATCACTAAAATGATAGTACAAAGAGTAGGCATAAATTTTTCTCGGTAGAACTCTTCAACAAATTTTCCTAGAAGTTGGATGCTCATGTGCCGCTCTGTTTGATGATATTCCTTGCCATGGTATGCACTTCCTCAGAACTCTATGATTATAATTAGGACACCATAGTTATTCTTTCAATTTTTTTTACCAAACATTTTTTAACTTCTTTTATATTGAATGCAACATAAAAGAAAAATATTCTCGGTTTCACTAAAAACATTTCTGGAAAAGCAGGAAATTTAAATTCCTTGTTCGAGCTTAATAGTATCAAAATATTGAAGGAGAGTGCAAATAATATAGAATTTTACAGACCAGTCTAATGGCGTTTTCCAATAGTAAGTAAAAAGCAGGCACAATAATTTCAATTTGTGCCCAATAGTATATAGAAAAGCAAATAAATTAGAGTGAATGGAAAGCCCATTGATTATTTTCAAAGTGCATAAAAATAATGTTACAGGTCATTAAAAAACATATATAGGGAGATAACTTGGCTCTTGCATTCCTCCCAATTATCATTAATGCCAAGGATTCTACCCTTGTAGACCACGTAGAAATTCTTTGTTTGAATCCAACTGGGAGAGTTTGATGCTATCACTAACCAACGAAGAATGGATATGGGTGAAGCAACAAAACAAGAATTGAGGTTAACATTTGTATACCCAACTCCCTGGTGATATTGTAAGCTACTGTTACTATCTCTTTTGGTGGTGAAAAAGAACCGAGCTCCTTCAAACCCTATTTTCCCTCTGCTACCCTGAACCGGGTCACTGCGCTAATGCCAACAACAATGTTCATCCTGTCTGAGTGGAAAGGACTACAGGATATCAATAATAAAATGGTCACTTGTGTAAAATTTCAATTTGGTTTTCGGATTTATATAAAGATGCCTTGTCTATTTTCTCTCTTCAATTTATTATATAAAGATGCCTTGTCCATTGATCAGATTACATATAAATATATTAATAAATTAATTATTTTGTTTTTGAACCTAGTGTAAGTAATTTCTTCATTTACGCATGTTCTAACCAACCACAAAACGAAAGAGATTCATCACACACATAATCACCAGACAACACAAAGATGCTTACTTACACATCAATCTGGGGATGGTGAAAGCTCAAAAGCATTTATCATTCATTAAAACATTGCAAAGAGGTACAACAACAGATAGAATAAAAGAGATATAGGTGGGATCTCTAAACTGATAGATAACAATATATATGCGAAACTGCTATCAATGACAAAGATGTTATGTGACAAGTTCCTTTAAGACCATCTTATGAACGACTAAAGCTTAGGCAATTACTGCCACCGCCAACGTTTCAACACAGCACAGACTTCTGGACACAGTCTTCGAATGGGTATGTGCATGTCCCACGACCTACGACATAAAAATAACACAAATGTGTCAGCTGATAACAAACCCATATTTGCGAAAAGACTATGATATATGATATATGTGAAATAAAAAAATTCAAGAGCTAAAAATGAAATTTCAGACCCAAAAACAAGTCTATAGAGACCTAGGTACAGACAAGTTCATACTAAAAAAATTAGTTGATAAAATTCAATAAGATTTATAGTAAGTTGAATAAAAAAATTTCAACTTTTCATTTCACAATCCCAAGAATGTGTTTATCTAAGTGACAACAATAGTAAGATCTCTTTGAGAGATCCTATATAGTTTTTACTCTTTATATGTAAATTGAAATCATGAAAATTTTCTTATATATGGTCATGTGGATTCCAACTAAAAAGCAGATTTATTATCAAACAATGATTAAATTCATCATTTTACAAGCAAAGTAGGTGAGTTCATTTCAACCACTACGAGAGATTGTTCAATTCATATAAGTCAAACAATTGTTTTTGTGATGCTATAGTCTTTTCTCTTCATTAAGTAGATTCTCAACTTAGTGTGGAGATAAGTAGTTATGGTAGCACAAGTGTAGTCTCTAAAATTGATACCTTTCAAAAGGAAAATTCCAATTATTGTTTTTTCTCACACAGTAGTTAAGTTCCAATCCTAACCATTAATGTAACTTCTGTTCCAACAATAATAGGGTTTCATCAATCCCATTTAGTTCAATCTCTTACCATTTTTTAAAATATTACCATAAATTCTTTTAATGATTTTAGTATCATTAATTCTTTTAATGATTTTAGTATCATTAATACTTTTTCACATATTGTAACGTATGTTGCTTCAAGTTTGGCCACTTAGGGAATGACTATTTAAATGTTAAATAAAAATGTTATTGCTTTGACAGTTATACTATGTGAACACCATTAGTTTCCTATGCAGGTTCCCTTAAAAGGACACCAAGATCAACACCAATAATGGATACAATAAAAGGATAGAAATACTTCCATCACAATGAAAATGAAAAGGAAAAGAGCTTTACAAATAAAAAAGAAAAAGCAAACTAGACATGGATATAGATACATAGTAGAATAATTTTACTTATTTGGGTTCTTCGTGACTAGTGTTGCAGATTTATTAAAGTCACAGTTGACATAATAGTTCTTGAATTGCTGCCTATAATTGTTGAATGCATAGGATGCATGATCAATAACCGTGTTAGGATGATAACAAGGCTCCCCTGGTTGGATGGTAACACAGGTGTTGTCTCCCTGACTGCAAGAAAAATTAATAGTGGATGACAAGGAAAAAATATCTGCATTGGAATCTACACCACACCACAATTTGGCCTTGTAGGGTGGAGGTAGAGGAGGGAGAGGCTTATACTGCAAATCCTAGAGCTTCCCAGTGAGATTGATCTCATACATCATGGATCCTTTTGGAAAAACAAAACCCCAATGCCTCTCAGTCCCCGGTCTAGGTTTGATTCTCATTAAACAATGAAAAAATGTATGTGGGGGTGAATTGATTGAGCCTATGAGGGGTTCCCACTAGAGGATCTGCAAGCATTCTTCTTATAACCCTCTGCTTATAATGGGATTCATTAAAGATGTTGGCACCCAACTGACTAAGGTCACCAGCATTGGGCCATCCAGTTTCAACTATGGCCAACCTAATTTCCTCATAACGTAGTTTTCTCATTGCAGCTACAACCAAATTTGCAAGATGTTGGTCCAACACATTGGTATACACAAGGCCATTGGGGTCAGTGTACTTTTTGTCATGATTCCCAAAATTGGAATATTCCAAAGGTATATCGTTAGGATTAAAAGAATAATGAAAGTAAAGATACACATCCATAAAAAAAAATAGGATCTCGTTCTATTCAAAAACTCGAGAATTGGTTTCATGACACTTTTCAAAATATCATCCAGAAAAACACCAGATGATGGAGGAAATCCTGATATAGGAACTGAAGAGGCGAGCATATCCATAGTCAAATGGGTTCCTACCTTGATATGATTCAACTTATATCTAAGTAGAGCTCGCTTGATTCTCCACATAGCGGGCACTAGTTGGTACCAAGTCTATTTGTTGGTTTAGTTTGTTAAAACTTCATTCCCCACTTGGATTATATTGATCTTGGTTGCAGGATAGAAGTAAGCAACATTTTTGTTCACCCATTTGTCTGCAAACGACTTGCTGGCCAAGACATTGGCAATAACTTCATTCCTAACCATCATAGAGACCTTAATACCAGTGTGATTGAGTGCCTTAAGGATTCTTGGATCAATACTAGAGATTTTAACCCTTCCAATCTTTGTTCTTTCGATCAATTGCATCACTTCTTGTACATAGGGCAGGTTTTCTCCAAGCAGCCCATATGTGATACCAATGGTGTATTTCTTTGTATATGTGCATCTTCTATTCTTTCCTTCGTGTATTAACCTTGGTTTCTCTTTATTTAATATTTTTTTTTCCATGTTTGATTCTTGAAAAATTTAGAATCCAAAGCATGTGCATACATATACGAACACTACTTGTGCCTAAAGTCATCTAAGATTTTCTTGAGTTTTTTGGATGTCAAATAAAGGTGGATTCTTCTTCCAATATTAATAAAATATAACAGAAAAAAATTGTATGAATTATTTATGGGAAATAATGTGAGTTACACAAAAAAATATTGAGAGCTTATGGGTTGTAACGTATTTGTGGATTCTATTGTTAACAAAATATAATAGAAAAAAATTATATGAATTAGAAAAAAGTTATATGAATTATATATCAGAACTAATCTGAGTTACACAAAAAGATTGCGAGCTTTTGGGTTGTAACGTATTTGTCGATTCCATTGTTAACAATCTGAGTTACACAAAAAGATTGAGAGCTTATGGGATTTAATGTATTTGTCGATTCCATTGTTAATGGTAAAAAAAAAACAATAATGAAAATTGATATATGTCATGTCAAAAAATCCTACAGAGAAAATATATTTATAGAAATCCATTCGAATGACTTGGGAATATGGATAGACCACCATTCTCTTGTTGTACACAATAACAACAACAAAATTCTACAATGTTGCAAATTAATCATTGAATACATTGAGGTAATAGCCATGATGGACACGTGAATTACATGCATTTAGTAGCATACCGATGGACACTTGAATTACACACATTTAATAGCATAATGACAGATCAAGATTAATACTATATATAAAAAATAATATGTTTTTACATAACCATATATCAAACATTGTTTTTGGAACTTGTCACAAACTATGTAATTTAATCTTATCACGACTTTAAATCATTAGCCCCTTCCAATGCTTGCACATTTATTTATAAATTATGTCATCTTGTAAATCTATGTACTATTGTCCTGTGGACAATTGCAAATTTAACTTATTTGTGTACTATTGTTTTGTGGTCTCAGTTTGGTACTTTCCCTACTATTAGTTGCAAGTTTGACTTAATTTTTTCTCAGATTTCCAATGTAGAACTTAAGAAAATATCAATAATAATTTTTAAAAATTAAATTAAATGAAAAACATTCATCTTTCTATCATCCTATTGGCGTTCAACTTCAAAGTGTTATTGCCATGGTGATGGCATGAATTAATTGTGAATTATTATTTTTTTCCCGATCAAGATCGAATTCTTGATTCCCTCACTCTGGTTCTGGATGCCCTGGCTGAGTATTGATGAACACATAGCTGAGTATTTATTAACATCTTGTTCACCTTGACAAGATGCCTTGGATGAGTATTGATGAACACACAACTGAGTATTTATTAACATCTTATTCGCCTTGCCAAGTGCTTACTGCCTCTGTCTCGACTTCGATTTTGTTGTTCGAGCTCATTGCCTCTGCCGTTGCCAACCAATGCATAGCTTACTCTGCCTTCTTTGATGGAACCGCTTAACTATGCTCTTTCACTTCTCCTTTGATAGCATATATATTTCCAAACTATTTTAGGAACTTAACTTATGTAGTAGCATCTATATTTCCAAACTATTTCGACATGTATAGATGCAATCACATTACCTTTTTAAATTTAAACACTGACACACCTTCACCCTCCCACTATCCATCCTCCAAAATCTATTTCTATTCAAACATTTCAGAAATAATTTATATATCCTTCCACTTATAAAAATTCTCAAAATAAAATAATATATAAAATATAAAGAAAAATATTTCCATTACTTTAAATTTTAACACTTCACCTTCCCCTCACCCTCCTCGAAGGTCTCTTTCTATTCAAACACTTTGGAGCTAATTTATATATCCTTCTACTTATAAAAGTTCCTAAAATAAAATAATATATAAAAGATAAAGAAGAATATTTCCATTGCTTTCACTAGATCCCCTCGTATGGTATGGGCCTATCATATGGATGTAGAATAATCTACTTACATTTGTTAAATATTTTTCATATTAATACAAAATCTCTTACATAAATGAGAGGTACATTGAATTAATAAATTATAAAATTGAGAATTCAAATCATAAGATATATGATAATATTACTTTATCATTGGAATTTTTAATAATGTGGTATCTAAATGTATGTTTATTTCATAAAGTTATTTTATGAAATTCCCATGGAATTACATAAAGTATATATTGGTTTAAAATTTAGTTGTTATAAACAATACAATTAAAATTTGTTAAATAAAAGTTTTTGAATGGTTAGAGGATGGTGACATTTCTCTATAATTTTTTAGTGTCACTCATTTGTTAAATTAAAGTGGGTGATATTTCTCCATCAAACAAACTTTAATATCTTTTAAAGGATAAACTTGTCATATCATACGATATCCCAAGATGGTACAATAGATTTTCAACGATAATAATATACAATATATTTCAATGCCATTTATGTTTAGATTAATAATATGTAATATGTTTCAATGCTATCTATGTTTAGGTTATAATCTTGTTTAGTCGTCAAAAGATTTTAGAGAAGGTTATGTTAACTTTTAAATTGATAGTTCATTTTTATGTATTAATATGGTGCCAAAAAAAAAGTTACAATATGACAGCATGAGATGTGCCAAAAAGGTGATTCGATCTAAAACTTTTTTTCATATTTTTCATGAAGTATATTTGTATTAGTCCTATATAACTATAACATATAAACATACATTCCTTATAGCTTGCTATACATTCCTTATAGCTTGCTATACATTCTACAATTGTTCAAAATTGACATATACAATCATGTAAAAGTTTTTAACATCAAACCAAATAGACATATTATAATATCTCTTATGGATAACTATAGACATAACAAACTAAACAAGCACCATAGCTGGAGTGGACTAGGTTCGAAGGGCTTGGATAAACATGAGTAATTAGCCCTTTGGCTTTGCTTGTCAACTTTTGATCAACAACCTCCTCAATAATTATTGTGTTGGAATTGGTGCCAGCTGAGTCAGATGTTCCTCCAACCTTCGTCATTCCCTCCCCTGCCTTAGGATCCTACTCTGTAACCTAAAAAATTAGGCTAAATACTAGTCGACAAAACATAGTAATTTTTTCCTCAAGTCATCGCAATCTATCTCATACCTTAGGTTCTTGATGCTCTTTCTGTTCTAGTGTCGTGGCCATCTAATAGAATTCCATCTCACTAAAGACCTTTGTGTCATGAGATTGAAGGAGAATACCGAATCCACAACCCAGTTCTGAAATTGGTCTAAGATTTGTTGTTTAGAAGTGTAATACCCCTGTTTCCCCCAGTTTGCAAATATAACTATGACTGGACAAGAGACTGTGGTGGAATAAATATGTGTGAATGTTTGATTTGATGAACCTTTGTATAAAAGGGTCAATGTATGAATTTTCTGTTATTAATAAAAATTGGATATGTGTTGCACAACTGCTGAAAGGGGGGGAGTTTTCCAAGATAGACCATGGATGCTATGAGAGAGACTGCGAGGGAAACCAAGAATGGTTGAGATGACCCTCACCAGACTAGTACCTACTGGGTGTAATTGCTCAACAGTCCTCTGACCCATAATTGAATTACCAGTCAGGATGGTAGTTGGAAGGCCATCCTCAAGAGTTAATGAGGAGATGGGGCAAGGTACCCATCTGCAAGGCTTCCAGGCCTAGCCATTAATTGGGATTCAGACCCACGCAACCTTGCTGAGGAAGGAAATAAAGGAGGTAATTCGAGGGACAAAGATAAATCTAGAAGGAAGCAAAGTAGAGAAAACAATCTCCAGAGAAGAGAAGTGAGCATGCTTCGACTCTAGAGTTGAGAGAAAATCTTGTTTTGGATGTAAGAATCCTTCATCAGGATCTCACTACAATCTGATAAACGAGTCTGACGAGTGACTGAGGAAGTGCTTGCACAAACCTCCTTGCTTGGTGTAGAAGGATCCGGTTGCCAATTTCCTGTGGGAGGAGGAGAGTAACCTCCGTCTTTGACTGTCGTGGAGCAAGGAGAAAGAATCTCTCTTAGAGCATCATGATCTAGCTTGGGGGTGGCCAGTGGTAAATCCGTCAGGAGTGGAAGTGCCTATGGTTGGGAGGAAACAAGCACCCCTTTCAGCAGTCACTTCACATTCTCCAGTTTTGGTAAGTATTATCATACTCTGTGTAATGTATATTGGATGCAATGGTTGAATGCATGTGTTTATGGTTAAGTCTTGTAGTGTTTGAACCATTATTAGAAATGCTCATTTGCTTATGTAAACTGCTATATTTACATGGTTTTCAATTTATCTCAGTTTAGTTGTTAGAGAGTTATGGGATGTGAATCCGTAGGAGAATCGGAGTAGGATTGATTGAAATGTCTAAGTCCTGCCGACCCTTTGAAGTTTACCTTAGCGGGAATGTCAAGTTCAACTCTGTGGGAGAAGGGCATTTCCTTTAGACTATCCACCCATCCGACTGAGGGCTCATGCCCATGTCCTTAACCCATTTGTTTATAAAAGGATTAGCGCTTATCCCACAAGAATTTCCAAAGGACCCATATGACCAAGGTCTGGGAACCCTATGCTAGTCCACAAGGAGCTAGCCCTTTTTGGCTTTGGGACTTCGAAACTTATGATTCTACAATCCTCGAAAATAGCTGAAGGTTGGAGTCGTGAATTGATGAGGGTCATAGATCTGGGAATCTAGTGAATATCTCTCCCAGCCATTAGATCGAACCTAGGAAGGGTAACGTTAACTGCTTCGACGAAGTTCCACTTCAGGAGAGTAGGAGTGGTCTAGCGCCGAAACTCCCGAATGTCGGAGTCGTGAATTTCATCGGGACCGTTGAAAGTGTAGGGACACGTGTCCACATATCAATGACTATCTGAAAGTTCAGGTATTCGACGGTATAGGGACACGCGAGTTTCCTCGGAGCTCGATAAGCTGGAGTAAATCCTGGCCGTGAATGCTAGGTACATGTGCCAATAGATCAGGCATGGTCTGGAGAGGAAGGCGAAAGATACGTGCCGAAACTCCCAAATGCTAGATTTATGAAGTGACGTGGACCGTCGATCCTCGAATCCTTTGGGATCCCTCTCAGTCGCCGATCTAAGGAACCCACCCTCAACTGCTCATCCAACCGAGAATGCGTCGTGGAGTGACACGTGGCCCGTACTTGTCCCTTGTCAAATGTTGTCCATCGAACTAGAGCCGTTGGATGAGAGGGTACATGGCTAGAAATCCTATAGTCTAGAGACTTAGTACTCTAGATGAAATTGGCCAATAGTTTTCTAGGTGTGAAAACTCCCGAAGTCGAGAACGAAACAGTAATCTGAATCATTGATAGGTAGAGGACACATGGCACTAGATCTGAGATTCTGGAGACTTGGCTCTTCGGGGGATTTGCGATGTAAGGAGATGGTAAGCTTTGAAGTCTAGAGCCACGAAGTAATGGGAGTCATATATCTATGGATCTACGTGGGTTCTTACTGACTGTGAGATCGAAGGGCTGGGAAGCTATCAACCCAAGATGACGTGGCATGATGTTGTCATTCGATGCGATGTGTACCCACATTATGCTTTCCATGTGTCACCCATATATGGATGATTCACAGATCCTTTATGCCTATTATAGCATGACACATGTCACCCCTTATTGAGGACATGTGTCACCCCTGGCCCTCACCGCATGTCAACTTCTGGTTCGTGGTCGCCTGACCAACATGGTTGGTGACGTGTTTGGGACTCCGAGAGTTTGGATAACTTCGGGAGTTCGAAATATTTGGGGTGTGGTACAATATAGGAACATTCAACGTATAATGTCGAATGCCAATTGTTGAAAGGCCAAGGCCACATTGTGAGATTTCAGAACTTCGGGGAGTGAGAAAAAGGGGTGTTTAATGAGGAGCACCAAAGACCCCAACTAATAATCGCCCGGGTGACTTCGAGAGGCAATAAATTACAAACCAGAGCTCATATTTTAGTGCGGTGATGACCGTTATAAATCTCATGGCAAGCGGTAGCCAATGGATATCCTTGAATTAGGATTTGAGATAGTTTGGAAAAAACATAAATTTTATGTCCCATCCCTAGAAAGGGTATTTAGGTGTTGGGTGTGTGACAAATTGGTATCATATCAGGGCAACAATACTTGGCCTACTTGGGCTCATGCACGAGTCGCATAAAAATATTATTAGAGAATTTACAGGGTAACACCATACCTTACCCCTCTTCTATAAGAAACCTGTCTGAACCTCTACTAAAGAGAGGAATGAAACCATCTACTGTTGATAGATGTTTTGGAGGTATGCACTGTATTTTGCTAATGTTTCCAAATAAAGAAGATGACTTCACTTTGCAATGATATGTGTTGTTCATGAATTGGTAGATTAGTAACTAACAAAAAATGTTTTGTCAACACTCAAGTAGTCAGTGAACAACAAGAAAAACTACCACGTAAGGGATGGTGACACACCATGAGTTGGGGGAGAGCTCCCACAATAGAGAAGAAGAATCCAATGAAAGAAGGGCGATGGAAACCCCTCTAGATTTGGCCGAAATTGTAAGAAGCCTCATGGCATAATTACAGAGTTATAAGGCTGACAATGAAAGGTTGATCAAAGAACAATAAAAGAAGACTGAAATTAATGCAGTCCTACTGCAAAGTCTATCATATAAAGAAAGACAACTACAACATGGTTCAACTTCCATTCATGTGGGAAGGAACCATACTAAGAAAAATCCAAGTCCACCTGAGATACAAAGCATGGTCCGGAAAGTGGCCACACCAGGAGGAGCACCTCAAGGAAGGCTCAACATGGATTCAAGAGACACTCACCAGAATGTCTCTCTGAGGAAACTGACAACTCCAAGGAATCTTCTAGTGGAAAAACTAGTTCCCATTCTCAAACGAGAGGAAAGAAGAGGAAACATTCCAAGATTCGTGACCCTGAAGAATTCAAGAAATCCAAACCACCCACCTTCGATGGAGAGATTAAGAAGGGGGAAGAATAAGAAGTTTGGCTACTCAGATTGAAGAAGTAATTCATATTTCATGACTACTCTGAGAACTTAAAGGCTCGGATAACCATTTTCAACCTTAATGGGAAAGCTTCCATTTGGTGGGAGGACATTAGGAATGTGAAAGGAATCCATGAGAAGGATTTGTCATGGAAAAAAATTGAGAAATACTTCAAGAAGAAGTATATGCCAGAAAATTACTTTGATGGGAAGACCAAGGAGTTCTATGAACTCAAGATGGGACAACTCACCATAGATGAGTATATCAACAAATTTCGCGAGATGACAAGGTATGTGCCCTTCATAAAGGATGAAAAGGTAAAGATGCAACAATTTATTAGTGGATTAACTCAGTCCTATCAGGACAAAATTGAGTTTGATGAGCCAAAGACTCTAGAAGATACTCTTCGAAAATCAAGGTATTTCTATGAGAAATTCAAGAATAAGATAAAAACCCATGAAGATTGGAAGAAGAAGAACAATTTGAGATTCAAGAAGAAGGGGTTTAAATCCTCGATATTTAAGAACCATTGGAAGAGCTCTAGTATGGGCCTTCCTACCAAAAGTGTGTATCAACAACAAAGTGGAAATAAACCCTTCAGAGCAGTTCCAAGTAAGACTGATAACATGAAGAGAGAACCCTTGAAATGTTGGGGTTGTGGAGAGGAGCATCTACTGAGGGACTTCCCGCATAGGAAACAAAACAATGGGAGGGTCTATAACATCCAAGAGGATACCACAATCAATGATGTGGCTAGGATCATGCCATAAATTTATGCAGCCTTGGATAATAGACAAGATGACCACCAAGCTTCAGTGGTGGAGATGGAAGGTATGATTTGCAACCATCCCGTTTCCATTTTAATTGACCCTGGTTCTAATTTGAGTTATGCTTCCCCTCAAACTGTTGAGAAATGTAAATTGAAACAAGTTAAATATGTTAAATCATGGCTAGTACAATTAGCCACTGGAACCAAAATAAAAGTAACATAGGTCATACCAGCATGCCAATTCGTTATAAGTGGGTTTCCCACCCAAGAGAACCTAAACATACTTCCTTTAGGATCTTATGACCTGCTGATTGGCATGGATTGGTTGGATTCCCACAAAACCAAGTTGGACTGTTACAGTAAAACTTTGGAGTGTGAAAATGAAGAAGGAATAAGGGTAACCCTACAAGGGATTCAAAATCATGTCTCAGTGAAACAAATATCATCCCTCCAAGTGAAGAAGTATTGCAGAAAGGGATGTCCCTTGTATGCATTACAATTACTAAACTCTGTTGAGAATGACAAACCCATCCTAGAGGACCATCCCATATTAAGAGAATATAAATATGTATTCCCAGAAGAGGTTCCAAGTCTACCTCCAAGAAGGGACATTGACTTTTCAATAGAACTTGTACCACCAGTGGTGACAATGTCTAGAACACCCTATAGAATGAGTACACTAGAGCTAGTTGAGCTCAAACTATAGATGAAGGAGATGTGGGACAAAGGCTACATTTGGCCTAGTGTGTGTCCTTGGGAGCACCAACCTTGTTTGTGAAAAATAAATATGGCACACTCATACCGTGCATAGATTATAAACAACTCAATAAGATGACCATCATGAATAAGTATCCCTTGGCAAGTATTGATGACTTGTTTGACCAATTAAGGGGTGCTACGATATTCTCCAAGATTGAATTGATGTCTAGATACCATCATGTCTGAATCAAAGATTAAGACATCCACAAGACAACCTTTAGGACAAGATATGGTCACTATGAATTTGTGGTGGTGCCATTTTGGCTTACCAATGCACCAACCAATTTTTTGTGCTTAATGAATAACATATTTAGAAATTTCTTGGATAGGTTTGTGTTGGTTTTCATTGATGATATCCTAATTTATTCCAAGAATAGGGAATAACATGAAGAACATCTCAAGCTAGTACTCCAAGTACTAAGAGAACATCAACTCTATGCTAAGCTTAGTAAGTGTGACTTTTTCCAGAAACAAGTCCATTACTTAGGCCATGTTATTTCTGAGGAAGGAGTGGTAGTTGATCCTGACAAGATTAAAGCCATCATGGATTGGCATACCCCAAAGGATGTATCTGATATCAGATCCTTTATGGGCCTAGAAGGATACTATAGGAGATTCATAAGGGGATTCTCCAAGTTTGGTTGCCCAATCACCTCCCTTCAGAAAAAAAGGGGGTTAAATTCATTTGGACATCAGAATGTGAAGAAAGATTTAAAGAGCTGAAATACCTTCTAACTAATGCACCTGTATTGAATATTGTAGACCCAAACAAGGACTTCCTTGTGTGTACAAATGCCTGCAAGGAAGGGCTCGGAGGAGTCCTTATGCAAGAAGGACATGTGATTTTCTATGAATCTAGAAAATTGAATGAACATGAAGTCAATTATGTGACCCACGATATGGAATTGGATTCCATAGTGCATGCTTAAAAATGTAGAGGCTTTACCTCTTAGGTAGAAGATTTGTACTTATGACATACCATAGTGGGTTGAGGTATTTGCTTGACCAACCAAACCTCAATGTGAGACAAGCTAGGTGGATGGATCTCCTTAGTGAGTTTGATTTTGAGATCAAACATATCAAAGGAAAGGAGGATAGGGTGGTTGATGCCCTTAGTAGAAGTATGAAAGTAGTTCACTTGGCAGCTGTAAGCGCCAATGAATTAGACATCAAAGAGAGGGTGAAAACTGCACAAGAAACAAGTGCAATTTTCAATATCATAACATCATACCTAAAGCAAGAGCCCACGGGGATGAAGTATGAAGGATATCAGATGCTTAATGATGGCTTGCTACTTACAAGGGAAGATCGTATATTCCAAATTGTGACGACTTGAAGAGGTTCATAATGGATGAACTACAAAAAATACCATATAGTGGCCATCTTGGTTATCAAAAAATGATCATGGCCACTAGGAAACTATTTTATTGGCTCAGACTGAAAAAGGACATGGTCGATTACTTAGCTAAGTGTCTAGAATATCAACAAGTCAAGGCAGAGCACCTGCACCCAACAGAGCTGTTGCAACCCCTACCAATTCTCGAATGGAAAGGGGAAACCATCTCCATGGATTTCATCACATGATTACCAAGATCAACTAAACAGAATGATGCCATCATGGTAGTTGTGGAAAAAATGAGCAAAGATTCTCACTTCATACCTGTTAAGTCAACTTGTAAGGCAATATATATTGCCAACATTTCCATGAAATAAATATTTAGACTACATGGCATGCCTAAGGAAATTATATCCGACAGAGATACAAAATTTACTTCAAACTTTTGGAAATCTTTGTTTGTTGGTTTTGAAACAAAATTGCTCTTTAGTACAACCTATCACCCCCCAAATGATGGGAAAATAGAGAGGGTAAACCAAGTATTAGAAGACATGATGAGGATGCATGTAATGCATCAACCCAAGAAGTGGGAGGACTACCTACCACTGGTAGAATTTTCCTGCAACAATGGCTATCAAGAGTCATTAAAAATGATCCCTTTTGAAGCTCTCTATGGAAGACAATGCAACATTCCAATCAGCTGGAACAACCCAGTATATAGAGTTACAATCGACCCAGATATGCTAAAGGAAATGGAACAACAAGTAATTCAGATTAGACAAAAATTGAATATAGCCTAGGATAGACAAAAGAGCTATGTAGACCTGAAAAGGACTCCTAGAGAATTCAAAGCAGAGGATCACGTGTATCTCCGAGTTAGACCCAGGAAAATCTCTTTGAGGATGAGAGCTTGTTCCAAGCTGGCACCTCAGTATTATGGACCCTTTGAAGTTTTGGATAGAGTGGGACCAGTAGCCTATCGGCTAGCACTTCCTCCCACAGTGAAGGCACATAATGTTTTCCATGCTTCTTTATTAAAGAAGTTTGTACATGATTCTAATAATATTATTGACTGGTCTGTGATTCAGGTGGAACCTGAGGGAGAATTCCTACCAAAACCTCAATTCATAATAGATAGGAAGGAAACCCCACTGAAGAACATAACCATTGCACATGTCAAGGTGTAGTGGAAACACTTTAGCCTAGATGAGGCTATGTGGGAAATGGAGGATGACATGAAACATACATATCCATTTTTGTTTAATTTTGTACATACATAGCACATTGGTAGATAGAACATCGAGGACGATGTTCCTTTAAGGGGGAGGGGATTGTAATACCCCTGTTTCCCCAAGTTTGTAAATATAAATATAACTGGCCAAGAGACTATGGCATACTAAATATGTGTGAATGTTTGATTTAATGAACCTTTGTATAAAAGGGTCAATGTATGAATTTTATGTTATTAATAAAAATTGGATATGTGTTGCACAATTGCTGAAAGGGGGGGCGTTTTCCAAGATAGACCATGGATTCTATGAGAGAGATGGTGAGGGAAACCAAGAATTCTTGAGATGACCCTCACCAAAATAGTACCTATTGTGTGTAATTTCTCAACAATCCTCTGACCCAGAAATGAATTACCAGTCAGGCTGGTAGTTGGAAGGCCATCCTCAAGAGTTAATGAGGAGATGGGGTAGGGTACCCATCTGTAAGGCTTCCAGGCCTAACCATGAATTGGGATTCAGACCCACGCAACCTTTCCAAGGAAGGAAAGAAATGAGGTAAATTTGGGGACAAAGATATATCTGCAAAGAAGCAAAGTAGAGAAAACAATCTCTAGAGAAGAGAAGTGAGCATGCTTCGACTCTAGAGTTGAGAGAAAATCTTGTTTTGGATGTAATAAGCCTTGGGAAGGATATAGCGACAAACTGATAAGCTGATATAACTGAGGAAGTGCTCGCGCAGACCTCCTTTCTTGGTGTAGAAGGATCCGGTTTCCAATTTCTTGTGGGAGGAGGAGAGTAACCTCCGTTCCTGACTATCGTGGAGCAAGGAGAAAAAATCTCTCTCAAAGAATCATGGTATAGCTTGAGGGTGGCCAGTGGTAAATCTGTTAGGCATGGCTGTGTTGATGGTTGGGAGGAAACAAGCATCCCTTTCAACAATCATTTCATGTTCTCCAGTTCTGATAAGTATTATCATACTCTGTGTAATGTATATTGGATGCGATGGTTGAATGCATGTGTTTATGGTTAAGTCTTGCAGTGTTTGAACTGTCATTATAAATGCTCATTTGCTTCTGTAAAATGCTATATTTACATGGTTTTCAATTTATCTCAGTTTAGCTGCTAGAGAGTTTTGGGATGTGAATCCGTAGGAGAGCCGAAGTAGGATTGATTGAAATGTCTAAATCTTACCGACCCTTTGAAGTTTACCTTAGTGGGAATGTCAAGTTCAACTATGTGGGAGAAGGGCGTTTCCTTCAGACTATCCACCCATCTAACCGAGGGCTCATTCCCATGTCCTTAACCCATTTTATACTAAAAGGATTAGCGCTTAGCCCACAAGAATTTCCAAAGGACCCATATGACCAGGCTCTGGGAACCCTACGCTAGTTCGAAAGGAGCTAGCCCTTTTTGGCTTTGGGACTTCAGAACTTATGATTCCACAATGCTCAAAAATATCTAAAGGCTAGAGTCAAGAATTGATGAGGGCCATAGATCTGGGAATCCGATGAAGATCTCTCTCAGCCGTTAGATTGGACCTAGGAAGGGTAATGTTAAGTGCTTTGACAAAGTTCCACTTCGGGAGAATAGGAGTGGTCTAGCGCCGAAACTCCCAAATGTCAGAGTCATGAATTTCATCGGGACCGTTGAAAGTGGAGGGACACATGCCCATAATTCAACGACTATCCGGAAGTTCGGGTATTCAGTGGTATAGGGATGCGTGAGTTTCCCCAGAGCTTGGCAAGTCGGAGTCAATCCTGGCCATGAATGATAGGTACACATGGTGATAGATTAAGTGTGGTCTAGAGAGGAAGCCATAAGATATGCGTTGAAAATCTCGAATGCCATATTTCCAAAGTGACCTGGACCGTCGATCCTTGGATCCTTTGGGATCCCTCTCAGTCCTCGATCTAAGGAACCTACTCTCGACTGCTCATGTAACCAGGAACATGTCGTGGAGCGACATGTGGCCCCTACTTGTCCCTTGTCAAATTTTGTCCATTGAACTAGATTCGTTGGATGAGAGGGCACGTGGCAAGCAATCCTATAGTCCGGAGACTTAGTACTCTGGAGGAACTTGGCCAAGAGTTTTCTAGGTGTGAAAACTCCCGAAGTCGTGAACGATGAAGTAATATGAACCGTTGATAGGTAGAGGAAACGTGGCGCTAGATCCGAGAGTCCAGAGACTTGGGTCTTAAGGGGATTTTCGATTTAAGGAGATGGTAAGCTCCAAAGTCTGGAGCCGCGAAGTAATGGGAGTCGTAGATCTATGGATCTACTGGGATCTTACTGACCGTGAGATCGAAGGGCTAGATATATATCAGTCCAAGATGACATGGAATGATGAATTCATTAGATGCGATGTGGACCCACATTATGCATGCCACATGTCAACAATATATGAATGATTCACATACCCCTTATGCTTAATAAAGCATGACATGTGTCACCCCTGGCCCTCGACACATGTCAGCTTCTGGTTCGTGGCCGCCTGACCAACGTGGTTGGTGACATGTTCGAGACTTCGAGAGTTTGGATAACTTTGGAAGTTCAAAATATTTGGGGCATGTTACAATATAGTAACATTCAACTTATAATGCCGAACACCAATCACCAAAAGGCCAAGGCCACGTGGAGAGATTTCGGGACTTCGGGGAGTGAGAAAAAGGGGCGTTCAATGTCGAACATTGAAGAGCCCAACTATTAATCTCCTAGGTGACTTCGAGAGGAAATAACTTGCATACCAGAGCTCTTCTTTTAGTGCGGTGAAAACCATTAGAAAGCTCGTGGTGAGCAGTAGCCAGTGGAGATCCTAGAATTAGGATTTGAGATAGTTTGGAAAAAACAGAAATTTGATGCCCCATCCTTAAAAAGGGTATTTAGGGATTGGGTGTGTGATAGGAAGTTTGGCTATGATTCTTCTTCATTGTACCCATTAATCCCTCAAAATCCTATTGAACATGCTCATGCATGTCCTCATAATAACGTTATTGTGCTAGCAATGCATCCTTCTTCACACCCGTCCCTTGAAATCCGTACTTGGCCTTGTTGAGGTCAATTCCCGCTTCCGAAATTTCCCTCCCCTTTTATTTTTCCCAACTTACTTTGTCCATTTCTTTTCCCTCTTCTATACTTACCCAATTTCCCCTTTCTTATCTCCCTTCGATTCTCCTTTTCTAGTTACTGTACTTAGTCATTTTTAAAAAAAATGACGGGTTTGCAGGTTCTCACTTCCTATTCCCATATCATGAGTCCAACCAACCTCCGTATCATCCTATACATAATTGTTTCTGCAGTCGCGGGTTCTCAGGTTGGCGGGTTTCAAACTTTCATATCCCATGTTCCATGGTATACATTTTTCACCCAAAAGATCCGTGATCTACATGTTAACCATTATAATCCATGAGCTCCTAAGTATCTCATCTCTCCTATATTGAGTCCCACCTTCCACATTACAACACTTAGCCAATTTTCAACCTTCCACAACCGTGGGATTGTGGGTTCCCAGGTTGGCGGGTTCGCAAAAATCCCTAATCCTAATTTCTCTCGTCCATCCCTGCCACCTTCATGGTTTTCTCAATATGCACTTAGTATGGTTTAATGTTGATAACTCATCATGAAGGTTCTGTAAATATCATCATTAATAAGCGAAGGGCTCAAGGAGATTCCTTATTAAACCACATTAAATCAATATTTGCAGAAGATTATATTATATCTCTCAAGCTCACATTTCAAATATTATCTAGATTAAAAGAACACTCTCGTCAACTTATGGCATCAGTAGCTTGAATTTTTTTTTGCGGAGATAC
Organism: Picea engelmannii; assembly: GCA_009831015.1. NCBI lineage: Eukaryota > Viridiplantae > Streptophyta > Pinopsida > Pinales > Pinaceae > Picea > Picea engelmannii. The sequence continues at coordinate 20,430 of ML795400.1, forward strand.
TTTGAATTTTTTTGGACATGAGGACTAAAACTTTCAGTGGTCTAGAGCTTATTCTCACTATTCATCCCCTTTTGCTCAAAAGGAAGTAATTTGTACATCCGAAATTGCTCATGCAGGCTATGTTCCTGAGGTTTTTGACTGCAAGGAACTGGTTGCCTGGTGCGCTAAAAAATATATACCAAGTCAACATATTATTCAGCTTCAATACCATTCTCCCATCTCTCTTTCACCTCAAGTGTTTCGTAAAATGATAAAACTACCAGAGCCAACACTCACCTTCAAATGTGAAGATTGTAGGGAATTATTGAAAACAGATGACAACATACTGGACCTCTTGCCCGAATTCTTGGAGAATCTTGCGGTCATCCTTGAAGATATTAACAGGTTGTAGGTCAACTCTTTCAAAAAACCCTTTCGGGAAATTGCTTGGTTATTCACCAGAGTGACCGGACATGAAAATACCACCAATATTTCTCGTATGATTCTTTATATCTTATATTTTACTGTCAAGGAGCATGCCATTTTCGATTGGGGAAATTTGATTTCCATTGAAATATCTTCACAATTGTCTCAGTATAAAAAGGATAATAAATTCTTTATGGATTCTTATTTTGTTTTTGTGATAGAACATTGTTGTCAATTTCCTAAATTGTCTATCTGCAAGAAGGTGAATTGTGAATTTGACCAAGTGACCTTTTGGTACCAAGCATTGTGGAGGCACAAAGATTCCCTGCATTTTTATGAAGTTTTCAACGACTTTGTCTTGGTTTTTAAAGGATTGTTGTTTGGAAAACATACCCCAATAATATTAGCCCAGGAAAGTAAATTCCTAGATAAAAAGGGGACCTTGGAACAAATGGAAAATTGCAATGTTATCAGGATTTCCTGTTCTAAGGAAAATCCCTCCTTTCTTCCATGCCATATATCCAACATAATTTTTATTACAGAAGTTGCAAGGAAATATAATTTCTGGATGCACTTTTTTCATGAGAAACGAAAAAAGAAATTCATACATTTGCCTTGGAAAATTGGGGACTCTGTATTCAGAAATATGAACAAAATCGATGAATTTGCAAACCACTTCCACAACCTGAATCTCAAGTATGCTGAAAAGATAAAAGTGTTTGACCCTAATGGAATTTTTGTGGAACATATGTTAGTAGTGGGTTTTAGGAATTCATTTATCCACATTGTTCTAGGTGAAGAAGAAGATAATAAATTGGGTGCTCCTACTCAAACTACCGGCGACTTAGAGACAATACTCAGTACAAATGAATTTTACAAACAAAAAGGAAAGGGTCCCAACGAGAAGAGTGTCCAGTCCCCAAATGTTACTCCCAAGACTACAATATCTTGGAGGAGTGCTCCAATGACCCACCCATCTAGAAAAGTGATCAAGAGTAGCTCAGTCAGAGGAGGAGACAAGAACCCCCCTCCAGGAAAAATTGAAAGCTCACATAAACTTCCTCTGAGGAAGAAGAGGACGAATATTGTACAAGAGGAAGAAGAGTAGGTGTTGTGTAGTTGGAAACTTTGAATGGAGAATCCTTGGGAGGCATGGTTAATGGAAGTTGGCTCAAAAGCTATAGAGATGACTGACTATATACGAATTAATATGAACTAAACAAGAACACAAGTATCATAGTAGCTGTACTATAGTAGGAAGTAAAATACAAAAAACAAACAAAAAAGTAGGAAAAGGAAGAAAACAAATAAAAAATTGAAAAACAAGAAGAAAGACAAAGGTAAAAAGGAAAATGTATTGCACAGAAAAAGGGTGTATCACACAGATAACATAAACAACACAAAATCAATTAAGTGCGTGCAAAAGTCAAGTGAGGGAAAAGATCGTTAAGGGCATTAAAGAATGAACAATAGTTAAAAAGTCATAAATAACAATACGTTCTGGAGATGCGTAGTCATAAATAGAAGGCACTATCGAGGATTGGGATAGACTGGAAAATCCAAGGAAAAATACAGTGGAGGATTGGCATTAATGACATAGTAAGAAAAGTATTAATGGTTGATTTTGACCGGATTCAAAATTTACATTGGGCACAAAATAAAGCATACAACTGTCGAAGGGTGATAAAAGCACTAAAGGGGTCGATGAAGAAGGTTATTTGCAATTACTCAGAGTTGTGAGAATACAGAGTGAACCAGAGAAAACCAGGGCCGAGTTAGAGACGAACTACAACTACACCCAAACCAACACATATTAAGCAAAGAAACCTGTCATACAAAACAATGGCCCCACTAAAAGTTGGAGCAGCAGGAGTAGCAACATGCAAGCAATATAAGAGACCATAAGTGGCGCCAATGTTTGAAGAAACACCAAGAGCTTCGACTTCATAAGAAATTTTTCACAGGGACTATATACCACCATGAAAATACACTGCATCCTAAGTTAAAGTACCTGCAAATGGAAAATACCCACTGGCCACACCGACAGTCCCACCTAGTGTAAGTGTTGAAGGGAACATGCTAGGGAATATTGTTTCCCTGAAGTTTGTAGATCATGATATCACGGATGAGAAAAAGTTTCCTGAGATGGCATGAGAGAAGTATTTGTGCACCAAAAGCATACCAGGCACAAGAGAAATATTATTCAAACTACATACATGGGCAACAAGACTTGAGAAATCGGAGATACCAAATCTACTGGAGATTCTACACTTTGGACGTAGCCTGGAAATAAACGCTTGTGTCAAGTTACTACTTAGTTGCATCCATGGTGGAACGTTGTGGCTTGACCCACCAATATCGATTGATACCCAATTAATTGCATGGATCACAAGTTTTCCAAAAGTAGGAGAGGATTTAACCACATTGTTCATCAACAAATCAGGGGAGACAACATAATAAGAATCCATGAAGGAGAAGTTTAACACCTTTATAGGAAAGATGGGGTTATATGTCACGTACATAAGTGATGATGCCATGCGCTTTGCAACACAGGTGTTGCCCTGCAAATTGCTAAGGAAATGTCGAAAGGACGAAGTGTCGGCTGCAGTAATCTGCGAAAAAATGTGCAGAGAGGGTCCAAATGAATTGGGCCACATTTTTGGTAAGTCAGTTTTTGACAGACTGTGTAGAGACCCAGGAGAAAGGCACAAAGTTTCATTATGCCTGGATTCTTATTTTGATTGCACTAGTAGGATGGTAGGAACCTGGTTATTACCAACATATGAGAACAACCAATAAAGGAAATGCATCTGCGCGGTATGCCAACTTATGGAATACAACAAACAAAATGAGACAAACATATAACATTGTTACATTCTATGTCTACTTTGACACAATCAGGTACATCATAGAACATACATGGCACATCATAACCTGGACGATGGAAACATACCAGGATATTGCGCGATTCAAAGAAGGGATGAACCATATGTACATTCAGGCCAAAAAGGACCCTACACGTAGTGGCTTCCAACCAACTATAGATTGAAAAAAGATGATGTATTCCTAATCACTAATGATTGGGAATACAAGTGGAAAATATTATCATAACAAATGGGACAACCGGAAGAGGAAGAAGAACATGAAATGGATGAAGACGAAATAGACGAGAGACATGGAAATGGGAAAAACAATGGCGCAAGGGATACACCAGGACCATCAGCAGGAGAAGCGCAGTCTACAGTTCCCAAAGTAGGAGTAACATGCAAAGACGAAGGGAAAGAGCTAGTAGGAGGTGTGTGCAAGAAGATGAAAGCACACAAGGTACCCCCTGTCTATAATCTGATCAATGAAGACATGGAACAAATCGACTACCAAGTATGAGATGCCCCAGCGGAGGTCCTTGAGGAAGCTATGAGAAAATAATCATACCAACACCAGAAGGTGCAAGATCAGTTGGTAGCATTACAAAAACTTGTGGAAGAAACTTGAATAACACCAGTGTGTAGATCAAAGGGAGGACCATCCACAAGTCCGGTGGAGGAAGCATAGGCTGCTAATCCAGTCCCGACCAAGTTAGTAGTTGGGCACATAATGCTAGAAATAGAGACAGATGCAGTTGAGTTCGCAACACCGAAACTGCAAGAACAAATGAAGACAGTAGGTCACCTGAATATGCTGGTGTCATAGATGCCTATACTTATATTACAAAACTTACAAGTAGGTATTTTTCATGATATAAGGCTCCGCGCATATGAAGCAAACAGAGAAATGACCAAAGTGATGGATGAAAGGGCTCAAATTGAACAAAGTATGAAACTGTTCTGCAGCAAAAAAATGAAGTTTCAGAAAAAGTGGAAGGAGCGACGAAGGCGAAGAATGAGACCAAGGAAAGGGTTGAGAAAGCCTCAAAAGAGAAGGACGAAGCCAAGAAAATGACATAAAAGACACAAGTAGTCATCAAAAGTTATAAAAGGAAATTCCAAAAGTACCATTAGAAGTAGAGGTCAGCATAGAGGAACAAGTTTCGAGAATCGGTGAAGTCATCAAAGGATTCCGTAGAAGGATTGAGGAATTGCAATCACACACAATGCCATGAACACCGCTAGAAGAAAGGGCAGGAAGAGAGAGAACAACGATGACAACAGTAGAAAAAATCAAGAAGATGGAGGAAGAATGCACAAAGCTCTGTGAGGAAAGTGCGAAGATTTGGACCAACCTAGTAGAGGATCCATAAATGACTGTTGTGGAAACTAGATTGAGGGATGCACAAGAAAATGAACATAAGGCCTCATAGAGCATCAATACTCTCCCACCGACTGAACGAATGATGAAAATTTTGGCACAAAGGTAGTCATATGAGGAAATAAAAAAGTTAAGGGACCAACAGAAGATCCTTCAACAACGATTACGACCGCCGCAAGAAGAGGCGCTAAGGGTGATGGGAGAGCTGACAACTATGAAAGGAAAAGTGAAGCAAGTTATGCATGACACAAAAGATAAGCTTATGATTTTGACATCGAAGGGTCTAGAGGAAATTTTGGGAACATAGGCAAAAATAATAAAGGATGTTGTGACAACCAAGGACGCCTACCAAAAGTTCATAGAGGCATGGAGGAGTGCACAACAGGCTTGAGTGGCTCGGGACGATCCACATGTGAGTGTTGGGGGCCTCTTGGACAAGCATCTTGGATTCAATTTACATGCATTTTGGATTCAGTTTCATAAAAACCCTAAGTATGGAGGATCGACACAACAGAACAAGAAAGAAGACAAAGCAAGAGCAGAGTGCACAACAAAGGCACATTCAGGCTCGAGAGTGCACAATAAAGACACATACAGAAGGTCAGTGCATAGTAAGGACACAGTTAGCCAAGAATAAAGCAGAGAATAAAGTAGGTGAAATGGAAGGATAACAGTTTGGTAAGCCAAAAAGCATAAATACACGCAAAAGTAGGAAGAATAATAATCAGAGTACAAAAGCAGCATGCAGACGTAAAACAAGGAAAAACAAGCCTGAAAAGAGAGTCAACATGAGTTATCATGAGTTGTAATTGGGTTTTTGGGATATGCAATGTACGGTTTTGAGCCCTGGAAATTATGTATAAATATGTAACAGGTAGGGTAGATTAGGGGTTCTCTCCTATGGGTTCGATCCAGTTGAAGTTCTTTGTTCTATGTTCAGAACCTTTTATGTAAGGCGAGTGATAGAATAGGATGAGGAGAAGAGAGTTTATGTATGAGTGGAGGAAGAGAGTTGTAGAGAGAGGCTTGCACTGCAGAGTGGCTAGGCAAGATGGAGAGAGAGATATCTTGATATATCTATTGTAAGTGGCCTGAGACGATTACAAAAAGAATAATAAAGAAGCCAGTCATTGTGGACGTAACCCAAATTTGGGTGAACCACATTACTACTGTGTTTTCTTGTCGTTTATGTGATTGTTCGTGAATATTATTCTTATGCATGGTTAGATTAGATTTGGTTCTTATATGAGCCCTGCGTAATAGTATGAATGTTACCATAAGTGGTTTATGTTGCATCCTAATGATAATATGTACTGAATTCACTAAGTAACCAAGGAAGAACAAATATAGAATAATGCACGCAGAACAAATAAGTAAGAATGAATAGGATGATCACCTCCCATTCCATCACCACTGCAAAAACTTAGTTTCTGCAGCCCCAATAGATGCCTCGGGTGAGACTTCACTTGCATGCAGGTGATGCCGAAAGGGTTGGTGTCTGAAGGGTTTTGTTGGTTAAGATAACTTTAACCTATGGTATTATAACCATGCACCAACAAATGTTGTTAACAAAGAGAGACAACTGAGTGATTGTTTGAACCGATTATAACATGATTCAATGAAAATTTAGGTATGATATTGTCATTTGAACTAAATACTTATAGTTGTAGAGAACTATGGTACTTTATAGTGCCATTTATAGTTATGAATATATTTATACTTGGTCCATTTTAGTAGGGTATCTTGAATTTAGATGTTTGATGATGATTGTTTTACTTTTTCTTGTAATTATAATTTATATAGAAAGCTTTAATTATTAAATTGGTGGACGTATATGAGTTTTAGTTTGAAAGTTTAGGGGTTAATTATATTATGAAAAAGTTAAGTATTGTATGTAAGTGCCATGTTGCCTCATCTTATCTTGTGTGGACTTGGGTGTTTGACAAGGTGATCCCTTAGGAGTTGGCAATCTGTGTTTGTAGTTGGTGTGAAATGTTGAGGTTTTTGCACCAAGTGTTGAGTTTGGATCATCAAAATGGAGTCGTTTAGATAGGTCAATTGGTGACATGGTTAGGAAATGATGGTTTTTGCGTGGTTACACCACATGACACAACTTTAGCTCAACAAAGGGAAGCAATAGTGATAACAACAACCATTCTGGTTGAGATGAAGTTGGAATTAGTGTGATCTGGATAAGTTTGGATAGATTGAGACTCGTTGGATGAGTTGGGTTGAGTCCAAAGGGTTTGGACAAAGTGTTAGTATTTTGACACGCTAAAACTTGGTGTTTTTGTTGGGTCGGGGTTGAGACATTTCAACAACAATGAAATTATTAGTGTAGAGATATTGTTGCGATTGTTGGGAGTGGTTGAGTGGTGCACTCTTGCACCATGATGAATCATTCAAATCTCTTCGATGAAACTAAAGATACATGTGAAATAATAAACAATAGAAACAACAAACGTGTGTGGAGCCATCGATAGTTTAGGGGTGCACAATGGTGGCAACATGAGTTGAAGAAACAATACTTTAGGTAAGTGGTGGATCCTTATGAATGCTTTGGTGGAGTAGCATGTTGGAGACGAGTTGGACTTGGGGCAACCAATCGATTTTTTTGGAATGACCAACTTGTTTTGCATGGAGCAACTTGGTGAGTTGGTACCACCCAGATTTGGTAGAGTGGTTCATTTAAGTGACTTATACAAGTTTTTTGGCTCATTTCTTAGAGTTGGTTGGGTTAGATGTGGTTGATTTGTTTGGTAAGGCGGTCCCAACCATGGAGATAATTATATACAAATAAAGGGGTAACTTGGATATTTCGGAGATCATTGAGCGGTGAGAAGAACTAAGTGGGTGTCTAAGATGAAGTTAAGGTGTAGATTGCTACTTGGTAGGAAACCAAGGGTGCAAGTTCTTAACGAGTTAGTGGTGTGGCATACTTGGGTGAAGCGAAATAGTTTAGTTGGGAATAACTATAGGTGAGTATTGGAATGCAACAATTCTGGTTTTTTAGGTTTGTTCTGTTACTTAAGTTTGTTTGAGCCATGGGTATTTTTAGTGGTGCCCGACCCTAGAGGTTGTATTATAACTTTTGAACTCAACTTATGAATGTTGGAAGTGGGTTTTCTTAGGCTAGGGGTCCCTCTATAAAATAATTCTTGTCTCTTGTGGTTGGTTCATGGTGTTCTTTTTGTTTATGGTTCATGGCTGAAGTAGTTAGTTTCAAATGGATGTTATGAAATTGACTAGGTGTTGGATAAGTTAACAATGATTGGTGAAATGGCTAAATTGGTTAAATGTTGAATTGTTGAAGTATTTTGGGTGGACTACATAAATCTTCAACAACAAGCTTGATCAATTGCATTGGAGCCATCTTTGATGAGTTCGGAATTGTTTGGTGACTTTGAATTGTTTCTAGGCAAATGAAACATACTAGGTCAACCATTGCCACATGAAGTGTAGCTAAGATGGAATGAAAAAATTGAAAAATAGTAGTTAATTGGCTAGATTCATGACATTGTATTGTATTTATGTAGCATACCCCACATTAAATATGGGAATTGTATTGCAACTCGAAATTCAATATCTTTTGTATTAGTTGTGATGTTGTGAGGGAATCTCGCAATATTCTACAAATAAATTGTTGAGATAACCTTAACATACTTAAAAATATAATGTCCCATGGATTGAATATTTCTATGTTATAAATTACTCAATAAATAATTGGTTCAATAGTCTTACGATGCAAACCGAGATTTAATTTCACATACATAATTGGGTCATTAGTCTTACGATGCAAACCGAGATTTAATTTCACACTTTATCGTGTTTGAAGACCTTTGATTGTGAAACTCTACTCCAAGTTTCAAACCATAGTTAAACATAATAAAAATCAAAACTTGACAATAGAAAACAACCAATATTAGGCTCAAGTAGGATGTTAGACTAATGGGTCCGCTCTATGTCAACTCCAAAATCAACCTTAATAGACAAAATTTGATCAAATTGGCGTTTGTTACTTCAAGAGGTGGGTGCAATTGTGTGACCCAAGGCAACTTAATAATCGAGTGAGGAGACTTACTTGCATTGCCACACACTTTATTAAGAACATAAAGTAAAATTTAGGTAATTAGAGATAATAGAATATGTATTAAGGATATTTACTGAAACCTTTGAGAATTATATTAAGATGACTTGTGAGTATAAAAATGTTGTGACATAGTTATTACAAGTAGTAGATATCATATTCAATTCATAAGATAAATATACTTATACATATAATCTCCAAGGTGAGACAATAAATTAAGAAAGGTGTATATCTCAAAAATCAATCTAGTAAGATTAATTTTAGTGGGCTAATTTTGAAATAGTAGTTGAAGTATATAAATTCCTCATTAATAACATGAGTACAATAACATGCTATAAATATATGCATATATTATATCAAAGTTGAAATATCGATAATATATGAAATATTTGTCAAACTCTATTTGTCATATATTTTGACATGGTATCATAGTTAATAAGATGAAAGGGTTTTCAATATAATTTTTTTGTGAAAAATAATTTTATATTAAAAAATTAAATTAATATAAAAAGAAAAACTTTGTTTTCTCCATTTGAAAAATGTAATTTATATAATAAACTTATAATATTTTATAATATGTTTGTATACATTTAAAAAACTCCGTCTATAACTTGTAGCCATATGAGTGACATTCTTAAAATATAGTTGTGAAATGCATGCAAAGCTTGCATAATGGAAGCCTTTAGCATTAGTTCATTTGTGACTTTAAATTGTGTAAAGAGGATAACTCATGACATTTTGTAGATTTGTGTTGTAGACATTGTGGTAGGAAATTGTGTTAAAAATATATATAATTAATAATTTTTTTGTTAATTTTAGTGGTTTGATTTAGGCGTAGTTTTTTGTGAAGGTTATAAAAGAAACATAGCTTGTAATGAGTGATTTTATAACATAATTTTTTAATATGTAAGTCAAGGATGAGTAAAAACCAATATACATGTAAAGGATGAGTAGAAACCAATCTACAGAGAACTGTATAAGAAAAAAATGTTATTTTTATCAAATTAAAATAAGTACAATGATTTTGATTAAAATAAATAAATAAATACATACAATGCTAAATGATATATCTATTCTAACCTTTCACGAATTTAAATGTTAATGCTCAAAGTAGATCAAAGTAGATATTAGATCAGATTAACATAAAATAAAAAATGAAAGAAAAATTAAAACGTGTATAAACCTTTTTATGTTTGTAAGAAATTTGAATTTGTTGATGTAACCGAAGTGAAAATGATATAAGAAAAAATTGACTTTCTTTTTAGTATCTATTGATATGTGAACGCTGTAAAATTTACTTTCTTTTTAATATCTATTGATATTTGCACGCTGTAAAATTTAATTTGCAAATAACGAGCAAATGTACTACAACAAAATTTGAACAATGACATCTGAACAATGATATTTTAACATAAAACTTTTGGTACATCAACAAAATTTGAACAATGACATTTGAACGTGAGAAATTTGACTTTTCAAATTCACAACTTCTCTCACAAAATTTGAATAATGACATTTGAACATAAAACTTTTGTTACATCAACAAAATTTGAACAATGACATTTGAACATGAAAATTTTGACTTCTCAAATTCACAACTTCTCTCACAATTCACCTTTTTCTCTTTGAGGAAAGTGCCAACATGCTTGATCTCTCTTTCTGTAAGGGATTTCCTTTTTCATAAAAGCATGGAATTCAATCTTACAATGTACTTCAAAATTTAATTTAATTTGCATAACTTGAAAAAGTCCAACAACATTTCTCCACTAGCAACAACATCTCAATTTTTCAAAAGTGCATTCTCTCACTGCTGGCTCCGTTTTGTGAGAATCCTTCAAGCCTTCAGATAGGAGCAAGGAAAAGGATTTGCAGCAAATCACTTGCAATAAATCTTCTTCAGCCTTTCAGCACAACAGCAACATACAATCATGTGGAAGCTCACTCAAGTTGCGGTTGTAAGTTTAGTGTTCCATCCAGATCAATGTGTCGATTCAACGACCAAAAGCATTTATCAATGTTTTAAAACACTTCAACAACTTGCAGTCAGTTTTGGCAGCGTTCTTGACCATACTTTGAGCATCACTTCAACACTCTTCATAGACATTTTCTAAAATCAGATTTTTAGATAAGAGAAAATGTAACACAATCTTAAGGTAAATCCTAAATTTTTCAGGGTATAAAGTCAGGTTAACAGCCTAGAGACAATATCAAAATGATATTCAAAGTAAATCCTAATTTTTTCAGGGTACAAGGTTAGTTAACAGCTCACGACAATCTCAAGATGATATTCAAGGTAAATCTTAAAATTTTCAAGGTGCAAACAACTTATCAATAGCTCATATATAGATGATCATCAACAATCAGCTCACAACTCATCAATAGATCATCTATAGATGGTCATCAACTCAGCTAACTAAAGTAAACATGTCACAAAGCAGGTTTTGAACCTAGATGTTAACAATAACCACTTAGTTACATCCAATTTACAATAAATGAAAATTTCTTACAAATACAAAGATCAAAATTTTTTTATAGCAGCTGGTTATGGGTTTGCTAAAGGTTCTACCTTTTGGGTTTTTTGGCTGGAATCGGGCGATGTAAATCTGGACAAAATCTCTATTTTCTGTTGTTTAAATTGTATTTTTGAATGCATAGATGGATTCAGCATGCTGAAAAACCCTTGGAGCACTTGGATGACACAAACTTGGTCACTCAAATATGCAGATACAATCATTCCTCACCAGATTTCGGGTAAAATCGAATGAAAAAAAATCGCTGAAAAACTTCCAAAAAGTAGAACGTTTAGACTACTGCATTTTTTAATGTTTGAAAAATCAGTCGGATTTTCAAATTTGCATGGGTGCACTGCGAAGCCATCAAGACACACAGAATTTTCAAACAATCATATCTTCGTCGTTCTGAGTCCATATAGGTCATATGACAACTTGTTCTTAGGGTTCTGAGGTGACCCAAACACATTGGTGATGCTATTTCTTACATAGGAAGTGATCTTTAGCTGTTTTTGAAGACTGCAAATTCATGCTGTTACCATGTTTTTCAGCTCCGCATACTCTTCAGATACTGATATAAACCATGGACAAGAGGCTAATGACGGCTTTCGGAAAATTGAAAATATGTGACAGTGTGTTTCAAAGAGATGAAATGACTTAGATACTGTTATAAATCATGGATGACAGGCTCACGATGTCTCTGGGAAAATTAAAAATATGGAACGGTTTGTTTCAAAGAGATGAATTGACCTCTCACTGTGTATATGAGATGGATGTATTGCATCCATATCCCTTTGGAGAAACTTGTGCCATGGTCCCTGGGTAACAAAAGTCTGATAAGTGTTTTCAGGGTGTATGATGCAAGAAGGATCGAGTCAAGTCGGGTTATGTGACATTCGGATGCCACTGAAGTTTGTCGACGTTTCAACAATAAACTTTTTTTTTTTTTATTTAGATTTTACAGGCTAAGGAGAAGATAAACATTGATTTATGGGATGGATAAGTTTAAATGTTATATATTTTATAATTGTTATGTAATGGTTGGTGGAATGACATTTTTTCTTATTTTTTAATGCATAAATTGATTCAGCATTTAAAAAAAATTAAATCATTTTTATTGTACAATCTTAACTACCTAAATTTGCAATTTCAACTATCATTTTAAATTTCTAACCTAATTTTAAACAACACTATAGAAAAAAAAATTAAAAAAATTGAATCATTTTAATTGTACAATCTTAACCACCTATATGTGCAATTTCAACTATCATTTTAAATTTCTAACCTAATTTTAGACAACACTATAGAAAAAAAAAAAATAAGAAAAAAATTAAAAAAACATAGAAAATTTAAAGTGCAATACTCTGCATAAGCATGAAGCCATTAATGATATAGTTAAATGTTCCCATGTCACAATGATTTTAATGTTTTGTACAAAAACACTAATGTAATGGTATTAGTTTGTATTTGAGTTATAAGTTGGTATGGAGTAATGGCATTGTAATGGTAATGGTATTAGTTTGTATTTGAGTTATAAACTTATGTTTTGAGTTGGTATGGAGTAGTGACATTGTAGTAATGTAATGGTATTAGCTTGTATCTGAGTTATAAGCTTATGTTTTGAGTTGGTATGGAGTAGTGGTATTGTAATGGTAATGGTATTAGATTGTATTTGAGTTATAAATTTATGTTTTGAGTTGGTATGGAGTATTGGCATTGTAATGCTATATAATATTTAATATATTTGATGTTGTTATTTTTTATTTAATATGGAAATGTATGGAAAATTAGATATATGTTTGTAATATTTTTAAAGTTATGTGTATTTAATTTTTTATTTGGATATAATTATATACTATGACCTTTAAGTTTAGTAATAAGAGTTGTTATTTACACGAAGTAACTAGTTTACCAAATAGTTATGAGTGAAGTGATTCCCTCTCATATGTAGATAGTATGTGATTTTTAATTGTGAAATAAATTACTTATGTAGTTATAGGGATGGTAGGGGTATTATATTCTAACTTATGGATTAGAGACACTGAACATAACATTCAATTAAGAGGGGAAGAGTATGGTAATCTAAGAGTTTGAGATAATCATTGTTTGGCACCAAGTGATTATTTAGGCACAATTAAAGTGTTTTAATCCTAAAGGTTGATGAACCATTATGTGAATAGGTTTCCTACATAAATGTTGAGTGCAATGGCACAAATCATGTATTCAGTAGATGTTACATCATCTTTTGCCACCTCATTGCAAGGGTGCACTTGTTGGCCTAATTACTATGTCCCTTTCCTACTTGCAGACCAAAATTCCCCTCAATTCCTCCTCAAAATACTTTAAAAACCCCATTTTCCTAGTCATATGCTCCCTATGCACTAATAGAGAACGTTTGCAACTTTTTATATGCTTGTTGCTCTTCACCATCTAGCGTATGCACTATTTTGGAACAAAAAAATATATAATTGCTAATTTTTTGGCAGAGTTCACATGTTTCTCTAGTTCCTGACCTCCTATAGCCCGTATATAACTACTCCAACCAAATTTTTGGAGTATAAATTAATGTCATGGGGTAGATGAGAGAAATAAATTCTAGAAGCATCATTATGCTAGGAAAATTTTGTTGAGTCTGCAAGCCCCTTCTTGAGTTTATAGGACTTCTCCCTTTATTTATGGAAATCCTCGTTTCCAACATTCTTTCTCAATTATCCCATTTAGGAAGATACTTCTTCTCTTTCCCTAACTTGTTCAGAGAAAGGATTCGGGAGGTGCGAGGATTCTTTAGTGGTCTGGAAAGAAGAATCTGGATGCCAGTTCCAGGGAAGTGCTGCATCGGTATCAAATGATAACTATTTACATTATTTTTTGTTCATTTTTAATGAGAACTCTCTTTATTGTCCCAATTTCATGTCATTGATTCATTTTTGTAATCTTTGTATGAATTGGATTATCTTAAAACTGATTGTTGGCCCTTGACCAAGTTTTGGAGATCCTTGGTCAAGTTTGACCTATTTTGGGACTTCAACAGGTTGTCGAAGGCAGAGCGCAAGTCGAAGCGGAGATCGCGGGATCTCGATGTTGTTGGGAAATAATACCCTACGGACTAACAAGCTAGGGCTAAACTTGCATGCAGATCATGACCCTAAAGAAATCACTTTTAACCTATCACCCCAACACTCAAACCCCTTTTTCACACACAAGCATGGAAAAGACCTACTAACCTTTTTTATCGATGTTTGATGTAGATCCTCCGTTGCGCTTTGTCCGCTTGCTTGTGCTGCTCCTTCCAAAGACAATCCTGCAATCAAGACAAAACACTACGCATGCATGCTATTCTTCTACTAGATGGTTAGAGATTAAGCATAAATCGAATAAAACATATAAAAGTCATGCATTGGGACGGGAAAAGTATTCTTTTATTAATCTCAAGATGAATCAACTTACAATAATGATAGAGATCGGCCATCGTTCCTCGATCCTGATCCTGGGCTCCTCCTCTTCTTTGTCCTCCAACTGCTTTGCTTGAATTCTCCTTAAGCTTGAGGAAAGGCTAAAGGGTTGGGACAAACGGATTCGGCAATTGGGCAGAGTTTCTTTGCTATCTTTTTCTTCCTCCAAATAGTACCCCTACCCCTTCTTTTATAGGCTAGAAGGAGCTAGGGTTTTGGACGAACTCTCGGCCATGCATGGCCGGGAGTTCCAGTTAATTGACCCATAGCTTTTTGTCCCGTCGGCAACTTTCCGTTTTTTGTGATTCTGAAGGCAAACGCGGGCTGTAGTGGGTCTGCTAGCGTTTTCTTTTGGATACACGCGGGCTGTAGTGGGCCTGCTAGCATTCACACGCAGGCTGTAGTGGGCCTGCTAGCGTTTACTTTTTAGAAATGGAGTTTTTAGAAGAGTTTATTCAGCATGGCTTTGGCAAGGAAGGGATATGAGTTGGCTTGATGCCAGGTAAGCATGTGTGGTGCAATTTAGGGTTATAACAGATGCCCCCTAATGTGTGAGGTCAGAAGAGCATCTGATGGCCGAAATACATT
>ML795400.1:37243-80937 GCA_009831015.1 Picea engelmannii
AAAAGGAGACCCGTTTAAGGAACGTTCTTCTGGACCAATTTAACGAGTGTGAAGAAACAAGGTCACTCGACAATATTTTCATCTTTAAGGAGTCTGAAAAGGGCTTAAAGAAGACTCCATAATAGTTACTTTTCTCAGTTAATATGGACGAGATCAAAAAGCATAAATGCAGTCTCGTTGGATGTTGCTTTCAGATCTCAAAGCGAGCTTCGAAAACAACAAAGTTAGCTCATGATAGACTCTTTGTGGGTCGATTCCTGACATCTCCTCGGGGGAGTTGTATGCTCCGACGAAAACATTGTGTATGACGCTAGGGGTTCTGGAGATATTGATAGGTATCATTTCAGCAATGGTTGCCATATTACCCTCAGCATAGATCTTGTGTGTAGCTAAGGGATTAGTATGACAAGACCTATCTCCAGTCATAGTCACGGTGAATTCTCCTGCTTTGATTCGGCTTAACTTTGGGAGGAAATATGATCTGTGATGAAGATCTTCCCAAGGTTTGTCCGGACTAGTCATTGCTTCGATTACTGCTTCGTTGGAAGGAAAGACTAAGTCTAATGAATGGGTAGTAGCAAGAGAATCCTGAGCCCAACTAGACTCTGGAAGTGGATCCAACTCTCGTGCAAGAGTCGGATCAGGGTTAGCTGAAGCTTGCTGGACTAAAGAGTACGCTACTTCAGCAGCCGACGAGGGAATGGACATGCCGGAGTGCCCTGTCTCATCCATCGTGGTTGATGGGGAAGGAAGAATCCATGGATCCTCAAAATAAGTCGTGCGGAACGACGAAACGTGAAAAATATCAGCCTTGTGGTGACTCGATATAAACTTGGCATCGTCATGAGGAAGTGGGTAATTGAAAGTACCCATCAAGGATGGGAACAAACCGACTCCTACGTTAACTACACCAGGTTGAGGATTATCAATCATGGGGACCGTGGATGCCCCCAAAGCTGGGTCAGGTCTAGAGAAGGACAATTGATCAATGGTCACTATCCGGACTTCGTGTGGAAATAATAAGACTCGAAAAATTGTAGCGACCACCGCTTGCATAGCATAAGTCCAAATACGACCCAACGAGAGATTGTAGTCGAGGGGAGCATCGACTACCTCTACTTCGACGCACACGGTCTTCCTTCCTAACTGCACAAGGAAAGAAGGAATGATGCCATGTGGTCTAAACGAATGACCGTCGAACGCAGTGAGGAGAGTAGGTGATGGAGACAACTCGGGCTGACCAATGACTTTCCAGCATGCTAACGACATAACGCATGTCGAGGCACCCTCGTCGACCACTGTGCGAAAGATATTGCGCGTAAAAGTTTTCGTGGGATGAGCCACTACTATCTGAAACGCTACGTGGTAAGGAAGACGAGGCTTCAGGTCGGTCGTATCTAACATGATGGTACTCGGGTTACAAGTCTTAGTAGAGCCTAAAGCAGTCAACAAGGCTTTCCTCTGAGCAGGGAAACTTTGGAGGACCTCCAAAGAGGACATTGCACAAGGGGTTTGGGATAAATTTTCCACCACAGAGTAATTCTGGGCGGCCCTTGCATTTGGATTGTGAGAAGCTTTCTTAAATGCACCCTTTGGAATGTGTGTCATTGTTTCACCCAACGTCTTCTCGATCTGTAGAGGAAGAGATGGGAGTTCGGCTTCTTTGCCCTTCTCAGAGGCGCTTGGTTTACTATAGTCGTGCACTCTAGTCGTTATTAAAGCATCACCCCTAACCATATATACGTTCGCGGAAGAGGAATTATTTGGAGGAGGACAAGTTTCTTGGTTGCCCCCTTCGGTACTTGTAGAAGCTTGAGTTAAAATTTTCCCATGCTGAAAGGGATTAGTCAACACGGCTTGCTGTTGCTGTGTGACAAACTTTTGGGCCTCTGCAAGTCGAGGACACAGATGGGTCGGGTGGTCTTCCGCACACAAGTTGCACGGATACCTTTCCTTTCTTTTTTACGTGGTGCCCTCACCAGCATTATCAGTGGGTTTTTTATCCCCCTTACCCTTCTTGCGTTGTTTTTTCTTGCCCTCAGGCTGCTGGGTGGCCTTTGGGTTAGTCGTCTGCACGGAGTGTACTTCCGACGTTTGGGTAGGAGGAGCAGCCAAAGCAGTAGTCTGGCTGGCCGCTGAGTGTTGTATAGATAATTGTTGCAACTGTTTAGTCAATTTCTCAGCGGGCTTAGTTTGTGCGGAAACAACAATACCATCGGCATGTGGTCCCGCTCTCTGTCTAGTTTTATCCAGTATTGATCGTGGAGCATCCGGCAGGATGTTGTATAATAAACCAGACTGAGAATAGATGAGCTCAAACTGTTGAGCCCTCATGATGGCATCTTCTTCGGAGAAAACCCCAGAAGTTGCGAAGTCTTCGGATAATTGCGGTACTAAAGACTTAAGGAACCACTCAAGCAGGAATGTTGGTGGAACCGGTACTTTGATGAGACTCTTTCGGCGTCTCCATTCTCGGATATGATCAGAGATATGGTCTGTTGTCGTCTGTTCGAAATTGGCTAGAAACTCTGTGTCAGTGTCGTATCTCACAGGTAATTGGAAATGGTTAAGGAAGGCCATCGCCAGTTTGCCAAAAGAAGAGTATCGTGAACGATCAAGCTCTATGTACCATTTCACGGCACTCCCAATAAGAGTGCGTTGAAACAATCACAACTGGACGGAGTAATCTTTCAATGAGTTAGATGAACACCAAATATGGAAAGTAGTCACGTGATCACCTGGATCTTCGTTAGGCTTGGCCTCGAACTTTGGAATGTCTGAAGGCAACTTCGTTGGCATAGGAGGCCAACGCGGATCGTGACAGATAGGATCATTTAATAACCGTGTCAAATCTGGCAAGTGTAACGTCGCCAAGAATGGTAGTTTGGGTTGTTGCTGATAGCCTGGGAAAAAGGGTCCTGGGGTTTGACTGGCACCAGGCTGCCAGGAAAAGTTTGGCTGCTGGCCCGGATTCTGGTAGAAACCATGGCCCTGACCAACGTAAGGGTTTTGCATCTGTGGAGATATCATTGGATGATTCCCCATAAAGGACATAGGATGTTGGGCATTCATCGTGTTTGACGGACTTTGGGAAGGATTACCCCAAGCCGGTCCTGCTGGGAGAGGCATAGAAGTTTGTCCGGGGTTCCATTGACTGTGGAAAGAATTACCCCAGAATGGCATTCCAGATGAGGGAATGGATCCTTGTCCTGAGTTCCAAGGTCCTGGTATATGTGCCCCCGGTGCAGGAATAGTACCCTGTGCCAGAGTAGACTGTCCAAAAATGGGTGTACCCCCAGATGGGAAAGAAGTGGATGCGAAAGTGTTATTACCAAACGTCTCGTTCCAAACAAATGGTGACGAACCTACCGTCTGAGTTTGCGCAGGTGTTCCTTGACTCCCGGCTCCAACGAAACTTGTGTGTACAGGCTGCCCGGTGGACTGCTGATGCAGACCACTGAGCGAAGGGGACGAAGGAGAGATATGATCTCCAGCGTAAGGAAAAGCGTTGAAAGGGACAGGAATGCCCCCAAGTTGACCTTGCAGAGGAGCGTTAGAGCTCCCTGCCCCCAGACCCAAAGTCTGTAAATTGGAGTGAGTGAGTGCAGGACTTGTACCTGAACTAGGCATACCGTATGAAAAAGGAGGGCCTGTCGCACTAGGTGTGAAAGGAGGTGTGGCCGTCACGATAGATGGGGTCGGTCCACTCTGCGACGTAGTTGCGGCCGAGACCATGGTGGCCCGGACCGCCAACAATGGCAAGTTAGGAGAATCTTCTCCTGTGGTAGCAACGGTGATGGGAATGGAAGGATTCCCGGAGGAAGTAACAACATTTGTTTCCATAGCTATGTGAGGCATTGACAGACATTCGTAAAATTGAATTGGCACAATAACTTGCGGCCAAGTATCAATGATTGAGGTTTCAACCAATCCAATATTGGCGGTCGATTCCTCCGTGAGTTGTTCGGGCTCAATGGTTGGTAACCCGATTGCTTCGAAAGAACCCTGTTGGTCTAGCTTCCGCCTTAATGGTGGCAGGGGTGGCTCCAGTATAACCGGTGGCATGCCCAGAAGCCTTCGTGACCGGCAGAGCTCTGAATCCTCCACTGTGTGAGAAGATTCACGACACGCTAAGGTATTCTACACGAACAAACAATAACACACACTAAAAGAAGCCCCTATGAGATAAGACAAGCAATCACTAACTATTTTGAAGAACAGTTACAACAACCAACACTAGAGAAACTTACCGGTGCAAGTGCAACTTGAATACGGAAGTACCCTCCGGGTATACTCTGCAAAGCGTGGCCCGATGTCTGTCCTAGGTACCGCGGTATACCCCCGCAGTCACCTGTGTATGTCCCTAGAAAAGATTGGCAACTAGTTTTCCAGCACGCGAACAGTCACCAGGCAGGTACAGTCGATAGTCGGGTAGACCACAATGAGCAGGGCATCAAGCCCGAAACCTGTCAAGGGTATCGAGAGAAAATGGTCTGGAAGACAACTGAGGACCTCGAATGGATTTGAAACCCACGAAGCTCCCTGGAAAATGCAAACGACGGAATCCCTCAACAAATCCTCGATATGTGTTCTCCACTACGTTCGGTCCGTCTTTGGAGGGGTTATCTCCGCTACCTTTCCTTACACGACCTCGTGTTTAGCCCCTGTGTTAGAGGGGGGTCCCGGATAACTTTCACATAACTGGACTTCTACACTCCCTATGACAGACTCCAATGTTTGGTTTGAGTGGCCTTGGAGAGTTTACTCTCCAACCTATTCCAAGGCCCTAGTCCTGAGCTAGTGTATGAACCCTACAAACAAAAATTCTAATAGTTTTTAATTAGCGTTTCTTTTAATGGGATTTTTTACGTCACAAGGTATGGAGGTGAAACTGATGGTGTGTAAAGACTCAAAGCAAAATGAATAAGAAATGCTTGGAAACAAAAGCTTTTACAAAAAATGCAAAAATCCACAACTTTTCAACAAGAAAGACTTCTTTTTCTTTTCGAATTTTCTAAGATTTCATGCAAAAACTTATGAAAAGAGACTTCTTCCTAGCTACTGATGCAGCAATAAAATCTTCAAACAAAGAAGAAAATGAACAAGAGAATTTTTTTTTTATTTAATTGCAAAATGAAGAAACAAAGGGAAAATGCCGACAAGCACAAAACCAAGAAAACAAAATAAAATTATGGCTTAAAGCGCAGATCGCAAAGAACCAGAGCAAAGACGCCCAATCGTAATCAAGAAAGCACCGATTCTAACACTTGTCTAAAAACCATAAAACAAATTTTTTCTTTTGTCTTTTCTATCAAAACATCAACTAAGAAAAACACAGGCTAAGGATAAGAGGCTCTAACCTACTGACTGTGCAACCCTAGACTCAAAACCCCTGAGAGGAAAAACTTCTCACCACAAGAGGGGATGACTGCCCCACCCTGAATGAAAAGCAACCTGACAAGCCCGCGACTGTCACTGAAACAGCACGCGTGCAAACACGTGCTGAGCTACAACAGAGCGTGGGTACCCGTGGGCTGAACTGATACAGGCCGCGTGTATGTGCAAAATCCAAGACAGAACTAACCACAGACAGCCCAGACCTGGAAGAGGCCTCTGGTATTGACAACTAGGGTCTCTTGAAGGCTTGGATGCTTCTTCTTTAACAGAAAAGGACAATAAATGCAAAAATAACAAACACAATAAAGCAGACTGAAACAAGACTATGAACCAGCAAGACCCAGACAGGATCTAGAAAGCCCCCTGAGAATGTGAAATTCTGACAGGGAAGAGGAGACTGCCTCTTAAGCTCTTTGAGTCCTACACGCTACTGAAACCTCTGCAGCAAGCGTTCAAATGCGGGTTGTAGAGGGTTAGGGTGTGGGTTACACACGTGCAGGCCTTCTGCAGGCTGTGTGTACCTTTGTGTGTCCCGATAATAAATGTCAAGCAACAGTCAAGGAAAAATTGGTATTAATGACCAGGTTCCCTGCTAGCTCTGACCTAACAGAAAACAAACAAACAAACAAACAGAAAATCTACTTCTTTAAACTACCCAAAAACCTCTCTTAAATCTGGAAACCCTAAGAGTAATATCCCCAGCGGAGTCGCCAATTCTGTTGTTGGGAAATAATACCCTACGGACTAACAAGCTAGGGCTAAACTTGCATGCAGATCATGACCCTAAAGAAATCACTTTTAACCTATCACCCCAACACTCAAACCCCTTTTTCAGACACAAGCATGGCAAAGACCTACTAACCTTTTTTTATCAATGTTTGATGTAGATCCTCCGTTGCGCTTTGTCTGCTTGTTTGCGCTGCTCCTTCCAAAGACAATCTTGCAATCAAGACAAAACACTACACATGCATGCTATTCTTCTACTAGATGGTTAGATGTTAAGCATAAATCGAATAAAACATATAAAAGTCATGCATTGGGACGGGAAACGTATTCTTTTATTAATCTCAAGATGAATCAACTTACAATAATGATAGAGATCGGCCACCATTCCTCGATCCTGATCCTGGGCTCCTCCTCTTCTTTGCCCTCCAACTGTTTTTCTTGAATTCTCCTTAAGCTTGAGGAAAGGCTAAAGGGTTGGGACAAACGGATTCGACAATTGGGCAGAGTTTCTTTGCTATCTTTTTCCTCCTCCAAATAGTACCCCTACCCCTTCTTTTATAGGCTAGAAGGAGCTAGGGTTTTGGACGAACTGTCGGCCATGCATGGCCAGGAGTTCCAGTTAACTGACCCATAGCTTTTTGTCCCGTTGGAAACTTTCCATTTTTTGTGATTCTGAAGGCAAACACGAGCTGTAGTGGGCATGCTAGCATTTTCGTTTGTATACACGCAGGCTGCAGTGGGCCTGCTAGTGTTCACACGCGGGCTGTAGTGGGCCTGCTAGCGTTTACTTTTTAGAAATGGAGTTTTTAGAAGAGTTTATTCAGCATGGATTTGGCAAGGAAGGGATATGAGTTGGCCTGATGCCAGGTAAGCATGTGTGGTGCAATTTAGGGTTATAACACTCGACCCCTTTTAGGGATTTTTGGGTTTTGGTCTTATGTAACAGGTATGGGGATGTCAGCCCATGGGTTTACCCATGTTTAGGCCCATTTTGTAATGTATAAATAGAAAGCTAGACGATGTAAGTAGAAGGTGCTAAGGGAAAGTGAAGGCCAAGGTGCTAAGGGAAAGTGAAGGCCAAGGTGTCAAGGGCAAGTGAAGGCCAATGTGCTAAGTGCAAGTGATAGTTGTAAATGATTTGTGCATACTGTGTGAGGCTTGCAAGGATAAGTGCAAGTGAATGTAAGAGACTGTGTAAAGGCTTTGTGTTGTAACCTATCTCGGGGAAGGAGGATCTAGCGGAGTGCACACAGATATATTGTCCTATGCGGAGTAGGACCTTGTGTCTATGTGCATGTATATGATTGACAGAAGACAATAAAGAGAAGAAGAGTTGGTGGACGTAGCCCCAGGTTGGGGGTGAACCACGTATATCCTGTGTTGTGGTTTCTTTGTGCATTATGGTTGTTTTATGGTTCATATGATTAATGCTTAGTGAAATGATGTATTCTTAGATGAATATGATAGCTTGGTTCCTAATGATGTGAATAAGATGCTAGATCTGATCTATGTTGATGTGCTTAGTGCTTGAATGTGTTGAATCTTGTTGAATATTGCGTTGCACTGTAATTAGGGTTTGTCTGCATTGTAGACAAAGGCTAAGTACTAATGAATGACAACCGCTAAGTTCTCTATTAGGGTGTTGTAATCACAGATCTTTGACCACGCTAAGGTTGCAGACACTGGAGTCCTGCAACCACCCCTGCCTCTACCTCAGGTGAGACTTCATCTACTTCGCAGGTGTTTCCAAAAGGGCCGATAGTTAGGGTTTTGTTGGTGTGTTGTTGAAGCATTGAACCCTGGTTCTGCCCCTGTGCCAACCAATGGTTCTGTTGTCGGGACCTGAAACTGTGATTGTTGGGAACTGAGGAAAATAAAAAAATCTTTGTGCGTAGATCTGTTGATTTAGTACGCAGTACTCTACTTGACTTACAAAGTTTTGTGCTAAGAAAAGAAGTCTGATTTGAAGAAAAGAGGTAAGATCTGAAAGCTTTGTGCTCTTATAAAGGTAAAGTGAAAATTTGTACTTAAAGAGGTAAGATTTGAAAGATTTGTGCTTTGTTAAAGGTAAGATAAGTGAAATTTTTTGTTTCAAAAGTATGGATCTAGGTATGTTTGATAAATTTTGTCCTAGTTTGAGAACTAGGGCACAACTAGAAGAAAGAAGGTTTGATATGAGTAGATCTGGCTGAAATAATGAAAGATATGTTATTCCTATGCATAGAAAGAATGTTTGGACTAACAAATGGATGTAGGATCCTAGGAAGAAATTTCTGTAGGTTAGCCACCATGATCCTAGTGCGCAGTACAAGAAAGGTTGGGGATCATTTAAGAGAAAGAGAGGATTAACTCTTTGTTACAGTTGTAGAAGATTGAGACACCTTGCTAAGGAATTCTCTGGTAGAAAACCTAGTTTTCTTTGTTATAAAGATATGGACCATGATGTTTTGGATTTCCTTAGAATGATTGCTAAGGTTGAAAGAATGAATATGAGACAAGAAAACCCCGAGGAAAACCAAGAAACTGAGACCATGGTAGAACCTCGAAAAGAATAAGAGACTGTATTACTACAAATGAAAGAAACCCTGAATGATCACAGAGATATCAACTTATTAGAGATATTCAAGGAGAAAGAGTGCATAGAAACAATAATATGATACTTCGACATAGACTGTGTCCTGGATGAGGAAACACGGGTGAATATTATGACAAAAAGAACTTGGGAAATTTTAGGAAAGCCTGCTATGATTCCTTCATTGGGGGGAATAGGATTATTTAGAGGAAAGTTGATAACCCTATGTGGAAGACTTACCCAAACCTCTATGAGTGATCATGGAACTTCGACAGAAGAAGAATTTGAGATCGTTAAGTTTGTTGAGAACAACACCCCATTTTATATACTACTAGGAAAAACATGGATTGAGAAAGATTAGACCCGAAGAAAAGAAGAGGAAGCTCTAGAACAGAAAAAGTAAGAACTAAGGTACTTCATGGCTAAGAGAATAACACACTTACTGGAAGAACAAGAAAACCAGTTGAAGCTACCGAGGACCAGAAATCTGGATGTTGAAGTTGAAAGAACACAAGAATATTTGAAACATATGTTTGTACAAGAGAGTAGAGAACCTACCCTAGATAGAGAAGAAGTATCGCCTCGAACCTTAGGAAAGACCACGAACAACGTGAAGTTACTATCCCGAGTGGAGATAAGAATCAAAATGGAAAGAGGAATACCAAGACGCATATCATAGGGAAGAAGGCTAGAAATCTCAACAAAAAGAAAGCAAAGTTGGAGAAATTACAGGAAGTTCCAGAGAAGACTTCGTAGAAGGAAGGTCTCCAGAATTTGAACTTCGCCAGAATATCAGAGCAACTTAGATTGGCACTTTTCCATGGCAAATCGATATGACCATTAGAGGCATTATAACTATTAGATTGATGTTCCCGAATCGTTATAATATAATTTATGATCAGAAAGCTCGCCATCAGACCGTTGGGACTGCGTTGTAATGGACAAAATTGCATTGATGAAGGCCTCGTGTCCGTTGGAGGGATCTGTTACATCGTTGTCTACTTATTCCGTCGACTGTTGCGTCGAGAACACTTTCGCGAATTGTATCCAAGCCAACAAGATAACTCATTGTTACTGTGTTGTGCTTACTGAGACTTCACTACCTATTCTATTGCATTGAGCATTTGTTCATCGACCTGAGTTATCTGATCTCGAGCGTGTATGTCGAATGAACTCAGCACCGCAAAAAATTTTGTCGAAGAAGTTCTCATCAAACTTATGGATGAGAAGGTGACGTTTGTCGGAATTCAAGCTTCATCAACGAGAGGAGTGCAAGCCTCCCCGTCGACTGCTAGCATATCCAGACCATCCCAAGCTGCGACCGAGAAAAGAACCAAGCATCGAGATGACTTGGCGAATGCTAAGTTAATCCCATCCATCCTGCCCAACTACATCCCGCCTCTGGCTGACGCGGTGAATTGTGACAATGTTCCCAGGGACTTCGACTACACCTTGGTTACTGCGTACCTCCCGAAGGGGATACACACACGCAAGCCTTATCCAGATAAGATCATGACACTAAAGATCAATGAATTTAACCTAGGGGATCACAATAACTTCAGCATGCTCGCCCCTCACAGTTATTTGACTAGGATGAAGGGGAAGAAGTCAAGGATAATCCCCAAACCATGGACTATGGACCTCGTGTAGTCCACTATTCTGAACGTGATGAAAACACCTCATTTTGGAAGGCACCAGAAGGTTAACGTGTGCGTTAATCTCCTGTTGTCGAGCTTCCATGGCCACTACATGTGGCTAGATAGACGCATCACCGTCGAACCGACACTAATCCATTGGATCACTGGATTGAGCATGCAGGGACCAGACCCGTAAGAATTTTACCCACAGAAGGCTGCAGACCGTGCCCTAGCGTAGAATATTAAAGATACATATGACAATGTGGAGAAGGGGAAGTGAGGCTACAAGGTATCCTCCATCCATAATGGCACAGTGTGCCTTGCTTTCCAGTTGATTGTTGGTAAGATAGTATGGAAGAACAGACCCACGCAGGTCAGAGGGTTTGTTGTTGACCTCACAGAGAAATGTGTGGATGCACTACAGATGAACTGGGAAAATTATTTAGTGAACCAGTTAGACCAAGACTACCACGAAGCTTAGGATCAGGGCCATGAGTTCCATTTTAGTTGGTTGTTGATCCTCATCACTTTCATAGCTTGGGAGATGTCGGAAGGTGTGACCTTCCCTGAACTAGAGCCCTCTGAACCCTTATCCTTGAAGTTCACCTCGCTCTGGTATTCGAGTGATATGGGAAAACAATAGCAGTCAAACACGGTGTTCCACACCTAATACCTACAGTTAAAGAGGGGTATTGAGTTTGTCCCTCGTATAACGCTGAACACCTTGCACAGGTTCATGCCATTTGTGAAGTTCCACATAGACAAAAAATTTATCTACATCACTATGCGTGGAGACGAGCAAAAAGAAGTACTACAGAGTTATTACAAACTCACAAAGGAGGACCTAGAAGAAATAACTAAGGAATGGCCTGCAGAGCTCCTTATCTCTGTTGACCTCGCAGAATTGTCCCATCCTGAACTAATCAGAAGCCCGGTGGTCACTCGGGAAGGGTATGATAGACCTGGAACTAGCATAAGGAAGAAGATAAAAGAGGTCCAGCAGCTGAGCAGTGTATCAGAAGAAACTGCTTCAGAATCACCTGGAGGAGGAGGTGACGACGAAGTAGACAAAGAAGAGAACAATGGAATAACTGCAGACTGTGCTCACACTCGATGACTTCAACTTCATCATCACAGTTGTATCAGATGCCTCAAAATATATTTTGCAGAGAAATGAAGCTAAGCAAGAGACCATGTATGAAAAAATTGAAGTAGAACTATGAGGGGTACAACCGGCCCTTCACTCCATTCACGCAGTGTCCACTACGCCCCCTCCATTAGAAGGAACAGAGTTTGGAGATGAGCCCACCCAACTTTGTAGACTAGCTGATGTGACTGAAGCTCGCCTTCGTCGCACACAGGAAGAAAAAAAACAGGCCATAGTGGCCCTGAAGCAATGCCAAGAGGAAGTGATAGAGCAATGTCAAGTTGCGCAACAGGTAAAGGATGACCTCCAAGAAAAGTCTGAAGAGGATTAAGTACAGATCCAACATGAGAAAGAACAATTGCTCGCGAAGCAGGTTGAAGTAAAAGAAGCAATCAACAGAGCACTTCGCTCTGTGATGGGCTTAGAGAAAAAGGAGGAAGACCCAATGGAGCATCAAGTAGCGCAGCTTGTTGAAGCCATCCAACAGCTTCAACAGAGAATAGCATATCTAGAGATACAAACAGTACCAAGTACTCTGCAGGATGTACGAGAACAAAGAGAAGCCATTGCCCGGAGAGAATTTAAGAGGATCAGAGCATTAGCTTTGGAATGTAAACAACTTAGCAGTAGAAGTGCACTGAATTATAAGGGACTTACCAAGGACCCTGAATTGAAGACACTGGAGTCACAACTTCAGGAGGCAAAGCAGCAAGCAACGACAGTACAGGCATAGTTGAAGCTCCTATCAGTAGT
The DNA here is from genome assembly GCA_009831015.1 of Picea engelmannii. Lineage (NCBI taxonomy): Eukaryota > Viridiplantae > Streptophyta > Pinopsida > Pinales > Pinaceae > Picea > Picea engelmannii. The sequence goes on from ML795400.1 coordinate 49,476, forward strand.
TGAAAGAATGGAAAGATCCCAGGAACAACACACTGCTCAACAACAGGTCCATACCATACAAAGAAAAGTCATGGAAGTGACTCAGAGGCTCCAACCAATCCAGGACGAAGCTTGCCAAATGTTTGAGGAAATTGAAGGCCGAGGAGAAGAGCTAGAACAAGTAGTCACTTTAGTAGAACAACGCTTAGAGGGACCTGTGAACGAGACAATTATTCAAGATTTTGTCGAGTAGGAGGCCTTGGTGAAGCAGCAGGTCGAAGCAGCTCAAGCCAGGCTCGAGGCTTTTGAGGTAGAGCTACCTAGATCAGAGTAACGCGGGACGAATAACAAGTGAGTCTTGGGGGCCTGTTGGCCCTTGAACAAGTTTTGGAGATCCTTGTTCAGGTTTGACCTATTTTGGGACTTCGACATGATATCAAAGGTGGAGTGCAAGTCGAAGCGGAGATTGCGGGATATCGACCCCTTTTAGGGATTTTTGGGTTTTGTTCTTATGTAATGGGTATGGGGACATCGGCCCATGGGTTTACCCATGTTTAGGTCCATTTTGTAATGTATAAATAGAAAGCGAGAAGATGTAAGTAGAAGGTGCTAAGGGAAAATGAAGGCCAAGGTGCTAAGGGCAAGTGAAGGCCAAGGTGACAAGGGAAAGTGAAGGCCAATGTGCTAAGTGCAAGTGATAGTTGTAAATGCTTTGTGCATACTGTGTGAGGCTTACAAGGCTAAGTGAAAGTGACTGTGTAAAGGCTTTGTGTTGTAACCTAGCTCGGGGAAGGAGGATATGGTGGAGTGCACATAGATCTCCTGTCCTATGCGGAGTAGGACCTTGTGGCTCTGTGCATGTAGATGATTGACAGAAGAAAATAAAGAGAAGAAGAGTTGGTAGACGTAGCCCCAAGCTGGGGGTGAACCATGTATATCCTATGTCGTGGTTGCTTTGTGCAATATGGTTGTTTTATGGTTCATATGATTAATGCTTAGTGAAATGATGTATGCTTAGATGAAAATGATAGCTTGGTGCCTAATGATGTGAATAAGATGCTAGATCTGATCTATTTTGATGTGCTTAGTGCTTGAATGTGTTGAATCTTGTTGAATATTGTGTTGTGTTGTAATTAGGGTTTGTCTTCCTTGTAGACAAAGGCTAAGTACTAGTGAATGACAACCGCTAAGTGCTTTGTTAAGGTGTTGTAATCACAGATCTGTGTCCCAGCTAAGGTTGCAGAAACTGGAGTCCTGCAACCACCCCTGCCTCTACCTCAGGTGAGACTTCATCTGCTTCGCAGGTGTTGTTGAAAGGGTCGGTAGTTAGGGTTTTGTTGGTACATTGTTGAAGCGTTGAACCCTAGGTCTGACCCTATGCCAACATTGACATCCTGATCATAGGTACTAAAAGTAGTTAATAATTTGTTATTGTAACTACCCCTTTCACAACATTATCTCTTTGTGAGTGCAGATTGATGAGGAAAGCGCTAAAGCGAAGGACTTGGGAAACGATTCAAGAAAGAGGCCTTCTTCGGACGTTGGAACCCAAGTAAGTGTTCTTTCCATTCTTATGTAGTTAGTTATTTATCCGTTTATAACTACTTGTGTTAGTTAGAGATTGTTCTTATGGGGAAATCACTCGGTGTGATCTTCTAGCCCAGTTCATAGGGGATTTATCTTTGAAACAATAGATTGTTACCTTTTTATATGGGCATTAGCAAAAGTGATGTATTGTATTTAGTTGAAACAGTTTGAAGAGAGATTGAAGATGAATATTAAAGAAAACCCAAATGTGAAGATTGAAGAAGACAAAAGATGAATATTATTGGACTCATAGAAGATGGATACTAGACCAATCATAAATCAAGTGAATTTTTACATTAAGGAGGATTGTGATTTGAATTTGGATCAAATACAAGAAGTCTAGTGATTGGAAATAAGATCAGTTGAGAAATTTGATTGAACCAATTCAACTCATTGATGAAGAAGAAATGACTAAAAGATTATTGCAGACGAAGTTGACTAACGTATTGACTATACTACATTGATTAGAATATCGAATAGACTAGGTCAACTAGTGTATCGACTAGACTAGGTTGACTAACATGCATACGTCGACGACTAGAACAAGACATTACCTCAATAGGATGAATGACATAGATTGAAGGATTGGTAAGGATCCTTGCCAGTGCTATTATGCCAATTAGATAGTCTAAGTCCGTGAAGAGGGAGTATTTGTGTGGAATTTGATGACCATGATGTGTTGACTATACAGTTGGCATTGGTTACCAAAGGGGAGTTGAATCATTTGATAATTGAATAATACAAGAGAAGATGAATGATTCTAACTGACTCTTGGAGGTGGCCCATAAGATGGCAGATTGTGCGAAGGAGAGATATTGGTTGGAGAGGCTTAGAGATTGGAAAACCTCACTGTGAAAGTTGATTGAGGGATCATGACACATTTATATGGAATTGCAACAAGAAGTGAAATACATTCCTTGTGGAAAGGACATTTGTTATCTAGAGTACCAGACATTGTAAAATGAAACCCTATGGACATGAAATTCTAGAGGTTGTATAACTTTGCAGTTGTAAATACTCACTAGTCAACACTTCTCTAATATTGATAGTAAATGGAGTTTAATCCCCACAAGGGTTCTTCTTAAAATTATATGTGCATTGCGTGATGAATGCTTATGATATTTATTATCTATTTCCTATTTTTTTAAATGCTTGATAATAAAATAAATCTAGTTCACAATTTTCAGTAGACACAGTCATTTTGTTTTAATGGTGTTTGTGGTGTAGATACATTGGGGATTTTGACTTTCCCACTAGAAAATGGATCTGTTTGGGATCATAGAAAAGTTATTGTTTTCTTGAAGAGTGTATGGTGAAAACTAGACTTGGATATTTGCAAAGTGTAAATCCATTGTTACTTGGAATTACCCATAGTTGTTCCCTCATTTGAACTAAGATGGAGAAAGACCAAGGGATCAGTGAAGATGAATTAGATTCAAGAATTTGGAGACATAGGTAGAAGGTATTGCATACTTGATATAAGATTTTGTTCGAGCTTTGGAACACAATAAACAATATGGAGGAGAGGAATATTTTAATGGAGGAAGGGAGAAACCAAAACATATCAAGATGTGTTGTGCTCCACCTACACTATACCAACTCAATTAAGACATAATGGCTCAACTTAAACCAAAAAGGGGAAATACAATTTATTTTTCCAAGTTATAAGCAATAAACATAGACTTTGTTTCTTTTCAATAACAATTGAACAAACTTCAATTATGAGAAAACACTCATAAACACTCTCACACTTTCATTACATCAATCTAAGTTAATATCATAGATACATTCAGAAAGTTACCCATAGTAGTTAAACTTGCATATTGATGTAGGAGCACAAACCCACCCTTGATCAAAATTGAAATGTCAAGCTTCGAGAAGGCAAAGTCGTTGAGGAGGACGTGATTCCTCGCGAACATGTGTCCATGAAAGAGGGCATTGGATTGTAATTTTTTGTTTTGAGAAATTAGTTAGAAATATTAGGGATAGATTGAAGATATCTTGGATCCGAAATGATCCAAGTAAATTGTATCGTTTGTTTATTTATGTAAGTCTATGGGCATAGAGGCAAGGTGCAGCTAGGGCCAGTGAGCACTTGAAATGTGTAGTCAGGCCAGATTCATTCAATCTTGAATCCAATAAAATTCGTGGTTGTAATTTGGTTTCTTGTGCATGATTTTTAGTTTCCATGTTAATTTTTTTAATTCTCAATTTGAACTTCATGTGATGAGAACGATATTGAGCAATGAAGAGACAAAGTTCCTATGAACTTTGTCCTGATTTGAAGCTATGTGGGAATATGTTATCATAAGTTTATGTATTTGATATTCAGATTTTGAGTGTTATTCCAAGGGTTAGATGGATTTTGTATTCTTTGTTGAAAGATCCATTCAAATACCATTAGATATTTGTGTTTGGATGTATTAATAAATTCTCTGGTTTTTGAGTTCAAAGCATGGTGGAGAATGTTGACTTCCTTATTAATTCTTGGAAGAAAACTCGTTGAGAGATATTTTCTCTAATTTGTATTGGCTAGAGGGTGATAATATGACAGATTGAAATAATGTTCCGGTGACATAGTCTTATGCAGTTAACTCTTGGGTGTATTTGCTTTGTTTGTGTTTAATTGTTGCTTGTAATTATGCTCAGGGAGAAAGTGTGGGCCCATAACCTAGATCAAAACTCACTGGTAAATCGATCTTCACTAGGTAGCAGATTTGGTCTTCATCACATATCCTAATCAACAAAAAAGTTACAATGAATGATAATGAGATGCCCTTGCTACAAGGAAACTATCATGTAAAAAAAAATATAATATACAAATAACAACTACCAAAGGTGTTTAGCTACAAGGATACTTCACACTCTTATCATGCTTAATTACATATGCAAGTCTTGTTGTAACCTATATTATTTTATTTCTATTTCTTCCATTAGTTTAAAGGAAGTATGAATTTTATATACGAGTTTCAATTGTTTGACATTTATTAAAATTTAAAATTTAAAATTATTCGATTCAATTAAAAGATTTGATATCCCTTTTCTTTTTTCCATTCTTAGAGGAAAATGAATGGTAGAGATTGAGCTTCGAGAGGAAAGGTGTTCACTCTATAATATGTTAACTTAAATTTGATGGATCTAATGACCCATATACCACAGGTCCTACAATGTACTCGTAATTCAGGATTAAAGTTCTGTGATGTTTAATACAGAAGGATTAACCCGAAAGATCCAACAATTTGTGTTAACTGAGATCGGATGGACATGATTTAATTCAATATTAAAGTTGTATGGGCCATTGTAATGTCCCCAACTAAGCTAGGTGGAAATATTATGCTTATTATCCAAAAATCGATATTTCTCCTTGTGTAAATGTGTCAAATACTTTGAATTAAGGTTGTTATTAACTTCTTACAAACAATTTGCTCATACAGGAATATTTTCAAATATATTGCATGCATCCATTACACATAAAATATAGAAGGTAACCATGGCATCTTATTATGGTGTGGAAACCCACAAAATCCCAATAATACAAAGATATATAATGGTTGTAATAACAATTGCATAATACTCCTAAACACTCAGGTCTAATGGCATCCAAGCAGCTGTAAAATATACTAACATAAACAATACAAAGAAAACCTGGAATGATGTCAATCAATGGTGTCCATTGCTCCAAGGCTCTCTGAGCCCTACAATTCTATGCTCCAATAATTTCCACTCTGCAAGTGACCCTCCAATCCCTCTTGTAACACTCACAAACTTGATCCAAGACAACCTGCTACAACCACAATCGCAAAGGTCCTCGCAGGACAACTATTGGATGTCTAGTGGGGCCTTGCGGTACAACTATTGGATGTCTAGCAAGGCCTCACGTGACACCCTGTACTCAACCTGCGGGGATGCCATCAACCATGATTTCACTAGAACCCTTTTGACACCTCCAAAATTATGGATCGACCTCTTCCGGAAAATCTTCCCGAACTCTCTGCACAAACCTCCAACTGACTATGAACCTGAATTGAAGCTCCAATGGAAATCCTAGGTGGAGTCCCCTCTTGTCTAGATAGGGTGGATATTACAACACATAAACTAAACTGAAATAGTGGAAGGGTTTTGCTAAACCCCAACGAAACAATGTCTCCAAGAGCACTCTAAAATGAGAGATCAAATCATAATGCTAAAGAGAAGGGTTACCTCTCTATTTATCCTTTCTCCGGGACTTCTATATCTTTCCCCTTTTTGACCAAATCAAACCATCACTCTATTTTCCCTCCAATTTCATTTAAATATAATTATTTATTTTTATTTAATCTCACTTTAGGATTTGCCATTATTTTAACCTAGTGGCACCAAATAACCTCCTTGACTCCCTTTTCCTTTCTGACTATAGCCTACGGGAGTTGTGTAGGCTATTGAGTCATCCTCCATCATGATCAATTGGAAGGGGAAATTACAATGCTATCTTCCCAAGACTGCTTGTCCTCAAGAAATTCCAAATCAAGGTGTTGTAAGATATGTTCACCTTCCCAAATAACATCCTCTGTGGCTAATCCTCTCCATACAAGCAAGTACTCTCGAATGAATCTTCTTCTCAACCTATGCTCCCTGACATCAACGATCCTCTCGAGAGCTGGAACCAACTTTCGTTCCTCATCTAGTGGAGGAAGGTCTACCGAAGTGGTGACCTGCTGTGACAATGCCTTCTTGAGGCAGGATACATAGAAGGTGTTGTGGATCCTATTAGCACATGAAATGTTCAGGAGTAATTTTTTTTCTAAATTTTCAAAAACGTTTGTTAGGCTAGTCACAGAAGGACATAATTGGTCTCTGTCAGTCATGTGATCAATCCTTCTTTTATGAGTCATTTTTTTAAATTTAAGTTTTGAGGCATGTCCATGTCTAATAAATCATGTTTCGATTGTCTCATAAGTCAAGAAAACTGATACAAGTCCATGTAAGATTCTTGGTGTCATGATAGTGGTTATCATGATTAGAAAAAAGGGAAAGTGTTGGTCACACCTTTTTATTTAAAGGTCATCATTATCAAAGTGTTGTGTCTAAAAAATCTAAACAAGGGGGCCAATCATGTGTCAAGTCGACCTACTACAAACTCACTTGAAATTTCGTAGTGAATCAAGAAAGTACCTCATGCATTAATCACATATCATTATGATTTGGAAACGTGGCAAGGGGTATCTTATTGTTTTTAGTGCCACTTATTCATCATGTTCTTCAATTCGGTTTCAAGAGGCATGTTTTTCAATTTGAATATAGCGTGCTACAAACTTGACTGTGTGCTACAAACTTGATTATATGCTACAAAATTAATTGTGTGTTGCAAACTAAAGGATCGTGTTGTGAATCCTCTGTTTTACACAAAATTTCCACGGTTTTTTTTTCATGATTGCAACCTCATACAATTTAGGATTTTTTTCTTTCCTCTCATCTCCTACTTGTATTCCTTTCATTCTCACACTATTTCTGTACATGAATACTTCATTCAGTAAATCCTAAATTGTGCAAAATTCAAATAAAAAACCCTAAATATTCTTGTTTTCATCATACATTTGATAACAACTATTATAAAAGGGTAAAGGATTTTCAAAAAAATATCATGGATAGTCAACAAGTTAAGAAGGTTCACAAAGGGGGATACATTGTCAAGGTTGAGTCCCATGACCTACAACTTAAAATTTATGAACCATTTTTCAAGGAAGCATTTCAGAGAGTAGGTTGTCTGGTTTTTTGTGAGAAGGTGCAAAGAGGACACCTTGAGGTTGTAGCATGCATTAACAAAGGTTTTTAAGGTTTCTTGCACATTTTTGGCTTCAAATGATATGATTTGAAGAGAAAATGACACCTACGGGAAAATCCGTAGCGCATCTTGCAGAGGTGTTGCGAACTGCTAAATTAAAATAGTTTGCAACAAATTACTAAGAAACAAAGTCGTATTTTCATCATATCTTGAAATATACAAACTGGGTTTTCTGAAATTTTTTGTGGAGGAGAAACATAATGTATTTGACTTGCGGACCAAAAATCAGCCTGACCCAATTCCCCATTTGGGAGAAAAGTTGAAAACATCACCTATAGGAAAGTTTGCAACGAATCCTGCAATTGCACTGCAAACTCTAATAGTATGATAAATATGAGTTGTAGAAGGGCTATCACCTGTATGAGGGGGTTTGAATGGTTTCCTAGGAGGTATTTGGACATGAGGGACATGTGTTCTATCACCAGATCAAGCAACATGACATGTTTCAAAAGGAATTTATCACAATAGACAAGATCCAAAAAAAAATAGGAGCTAGGTGGATTTTTTGTTTCACCTTGTTGTAGCAACTCCTAGAGAAAAGGGAATCCAATGCAACCACTTCTGATTCGACCTCTTTAGAGTAGGAAGGAATGATACAGTATATATACAAGTTGTTTTGTTGATGAAAGGGTAGAGTTCATGATCCAAGAGAGGAGATATCTTGAGGAGCATTTTAGATGCTTATATGTAAGCCTGAGGGCTTGTTTGTAATCAACATTTATTCCATTGAAGATTCATGAATTTTTTTATCATATGTTTTTTTTCTTTGTTGTCATATTTTTTATAGGAAAATCCCCCTGCGGACATGTAGATCTTCCCTTGGATTCTAGACCCCTAATACCGAGATAGAAAGATGCAAATGGACACTAACATCCCTTTAAATATAGTTAAACTAATCAAAATAAATAGAGGGAGAAGGTATGATGTACCTTGTTTCAAATATTTTCCTCTCTTAATCCAATATGAACTTGATCTACAAGCTCCTTAACACGACACGATACCTGCAATGCAATGGACAACGAAGAAAACAAAGACTTCCTACTCTACCAAGATTAGTTTAAACCAAATTCATCCATAATAGAGAAGCATATGTAAAGATACATAAACTAGAAGGAAATAGGCCAAGCATATATTAATGAGAACATTGAAAAGACACTTACAATCTATAGATGTAGTTACAACAGCCTATCCAAGTCCTCCTTGTCCATCCCTTGCACAATGCTCCCAAGATCATAAGTTTGATTTCCTCCCAAGATCATAAGTTTGATACCTCTAATATTCTTTCCTTCTTCATGGAAAGCCCTTATTATATAGGACTAGGAGGCTTAAACACCATGGAGAAGATCACTCATCAGATCTACTAAAATGGGATCTCCAAGATATTTAGGGAGAAAATATCTCTCAAGGATTTTAGGGAGGAAATATCTCTCAAGCATTTTAGGGAGGAAATATCTCTCAAGCATTTTAAGGAGTAAATATTTCAACCATCCATGAGATCCTCAACCTCCCCTTAAAAATAGGAAACCAATTGTGAGGTGGATTCTCACACTAAATCAATTTCATTTTCATGAATATTAATAATTAATTCATGTGCACATAGTATTTTGACCTTCATATAATATATTTTTCCTCCACATTGACTAGGGATTGTGACATATGATATTTCATGGTGTCGAGGTGTATGCGACACTTAGCAAGGTGCATATGACACTTTTACGACACTTGCAACACTTAGGGAGAGGTACCTAGGTGTGGAAATTTGATGTGTAGCAATATGCCCCCTAAAGTGTGAGGTCAGAAGAGAAACTGATGGCCAAAACACTTTACAATTCTTCAATGCAAGGGGGTGGAGTTGGAGAGCCTAGAAGAAGTTGCAAACAACCTTCAAACAATATTAATATATGTTCCATTTCCAAGTGATGCATACCAATGCTCGGAATATGAGATGGATCAAAGCACGATCGTCGACCAATACATTGTGGATCCATGAAAACTATTGACTAAGGATATGGCCACCAAAGATACAATGTGGATCCACACCTCCATGACATGAACTGATCATAGCCACGGAAAATACATAGTGGATCTATGAGATGATAAAACATAGCCACAGACCAATATAATGTGGATCTATGTGACAGTCTATACATCAACATTCTCAAATGATCTCCTTCGTATCCTAGGAAAAGCAGATAACATAGTGAATTCTCAACCCAGGTCTTTGTCCTAATATCGATGTGGCATAAATATAGCCATGTGAATATATGTTTTGATGTCAAACATGGTAGAAACCACTTGATTACCAGTCATTGACGTAAACCATTAACAAGTGTGAGGGAAATCACCAATGATTTCAATGACTCCCAAGGTACCCTAGTACAATCCAATGAATGTGAATAAATGACCTAACGTCGAACATTTGTGGAATCATCTGATCAGAGATCAATGATGAAAACCTATTGTTGAAAGCAAGGAGGCTTTCCATTGAGGCATGTAGGTCCCATTCATTAGCACTGGAAGTCACCTCTGGATTGCGACAGAGGTAAGCCCAATACCCATCAAATTTTATGTCACAGGTTGGTTATAAAAGGGTCAAATGGGCGCAGTCTCAGGAAAGTATCATCTTAACTCAGACAATTGGGATGGCATGCACAGATAGATGAGGTCTTGATATAAATTTACTCAGTAAGTCATAGTAAGGATGATTAGGAGGAATAATTAGCGAGGAAATGTAGAGGTCTACCAAGGACATCAGGTCTTCCAACAACCCAAAGAGGAAAAAATTAAACGCAAGAACTTCTCAAATTTAGATCTCAAAGAAACTGAAAGGAATTACAACAACACTATAATCAAACATTCATTATAATGCAGTCACAATAATTCAAGTGAATCAATCAATCATGAACTCTTTCAATATCAGAGGCAAACAAGATGTAGTAAGGAAAGCTGACTGTTATTAAACAAGAATTCTCAAATACAGATACATAGCCAGAAGCCAGAGGATTTACTTGAAACTTTACAATACGGGAGCTTTGCTCTACCATTAACCATTACAAAATATAAAAATTGAGTATATATACTCAAAGAAACTCGCCCCCCTACAGAAGCACACTCTGGTCACTGTATTCAAGGCTTGGCGTCTACATCTTCCTCTGTCAGACCACACTTGCATTCTTCTGTCAGATGCGATATCAGATTGGTATGGGCTTTGTGGGAAACTTTGTTAATAGGGGGACCTTGGGTTGACAATTTGCTTCCATGACTGGCCTTTCCATGCTTTCTATCTACAGGGTGAAACGAGGTTTCAACTACCTCCCCCTATTTCCATTAATTAACTACATCTGAGCATGACACCCATGAATTCTATAGAAGACGTTCATGACTCCTCCAAGTCAATTATGGCACCTCGAGGCCACGCAGATCCTTCTCTGTGACCGACTCGGGCACTTTGATATTTTACGCAACTCCTTTTCTTCGCCCCACACGATCTCGGGCCATGACCTCGTGCTTATTCCACATGAAATATCAGGATCTCACATTTCAGAAGTTTGCACCCCACTTGATTTCAAAAATCTCGATGCTCGAAATCACGAAAATGACCCCTCTGGATCGATGGTCAGGTTTTCTTTGAACTTGATGGCCAGGATCAATTGCTCAAACAATCTCAGTCGCTTGTTGCTTGACAGGTGCTTTCCCTTTCTTTATGGCTATGCTCCCATATGATCGCGAGCTATGACCATGGGCCCAAACTTCCCAAGGAGTTTCGGGACTTCGCTTATCGGGAGCTTCCATACTCTTGTCTTTAGATTTCCCGATCTGCGAAACTGCGAAATCGTCGATCAGGCACCACGTGCTCCACTAGTTTGAATGGCCCAAATCTATTTCGCAATCTCGCGACAATTTCTTGTGGCTCACTTCAAAACCCCTGAAACTCAATTCCACGAAATCATTTAATCAACCGCCACCTGTCCCCATTGGATTGAATGGCTCCCATGAATCTCAGGTTTTAGGACTTCGACATTTCAGCAATCGGCACATCGGAACTCGGCATTTCAAGACTTTGATGAACAGTTTTAACCACCATTTGGAGTCCTGATTTTCATGGACCTCCGATCTGTCCTGCTTTCAAGGAATCTCCGTCGTTGAAAAATAAGCTCGGTCCCAGCCGATGACCTTGGATAAAACACATTTGTGGGTTTTTTAAACCCCTTCTTTCGCATCTAGTCACCCAATGGCCAAATTCAAAGGAAAATCATCCCCTTGCAAGAATATGTGATAAAATTAGGCTCCATGGGGGATAGAGTCCTCCTTGCGAGGCTCTAAGATCTCCTTTTGCAGTTCCAGTCGCCTTCTGTTGGGCTATGGATTCAAGCTCAAAATACCCTGCTGAGGAATATAAGCCGATAAGTAAAAATAGAAATAAACACACATGCTCCAAGGAGCTTACTTATGTATAGTCCTAAACTAATTGAATTTTATGTAGTGCTAGGTGAAAGAAAACTTCCACCATAGCCATTCAAGTAACTTCCTAACTGGAAGCTCCTTCACTCTGTCGATGCTTGATAACAGATAATGCAATTGTGACATCAGAACGGTTACATTCTTCAGCTCTCCTCCCAATGCTAAGGTTAGGATGAAGCTAGGCGGCTTCAAAACATGAAGGAAATACAACTCCATGTATTCCTTCATAGGCTCGTAGGCCAAGCGGCAAATTCCAAAAAATTTGTAACAGATAGCCTTCTCTGCTACACAGATGCTCACACATGGCTGAAAATCTCTAGCAGGCATAGGTGGGTGAAAAATAGATGCAGGTTGACTGGTCCTAGGCGATGGTTTCTCACTGATACGCTCTGGACCGGAGATAAACTGCCCCTTCTGCTGCTCCTCTAGTTCTCCTTCGTGTCTCTCCCAAGGGTCAGATTCATAATCATCATAAAAGGGGCCCGTGGGAAAGCTCTACTCTTCAATCTGTTGCTCAACGTATTTTGCAGGTCCAGGATGGTTGATTTCTTCGTAATATTCTTCATTATTGAACAAAGGATATGACTCTGCAGTCTGTTCTTGGATATCCCACATATCCAGCTCATAATCTGATTCGTAACTGTCGTATACAAGTTGGATGCTCCTTTGGTCAACAAACTGTGATGTGGGGCTCTGTTGCTCCTCATATGAATAATCATCAAATCTTGGGATAGCACGCACATCAGGAGCGGAATGCAAGGACTCTACAGCTATGAAAACTTCAACTCTATCATCATTAGTAGGGCTGTCAAGAACATCCGCTTCAAGGAATGGAAAATCCTCTATGCTTTCTTAAGATTCCAACCTTTCTAGTTTGGCAGAGAGATATTTTACCAGCTCCATTACTTCACCCAAAGCATCTTCATCTCCCTCATGGTCTGCATCCTCACAACCTTCATCAGGCACAGTCATATCTTGATCATGTCCTTCACATCCCTCAACAATTATGACAAATTAACTCAGAGGAGTAATACCTTTGACAATGATTATTAAAGGTTGCGTGAAACTGTTCCAGGGAGGAGATGCTAGTAGGGGGCAAGGATTGATACCACTCACGGGCATCCCCTACTAATGAGAACATGAACATTTTCATAAATACATCTTCATTATGTATCTCCCACTGAAGCATGAGTTCATGAAACTCATGGAAATGCCGAGCAGGGTTGTCCTCTTTATGTTCTCTGAATATGGGAAAAAAATCAACCCATTCGCTTGGAGCAGGAACAACACTAGGAAAACCAGGAACAACAGAGAAATTAAAGGGAGCAAACCTCTGATCCAGGATATTTTCCATTTCGGTCCGGTGGAGTCGCCAATCGATCCTTTAATCATGGATTCGCTAGGTGAAAGATATGCAGTCAGAGTGTGTTTGGCCTTTGTTCACCTTCAAAGACCAGATATGATCGTTGTGTTCTCCCAGGGGCTACGAGGTGTAGTCGGAAGCAGCCACACTAGAAAAATGAAGTTGAGACAGTGGAGTCGCTAGGTGCATAGCGCAATATCAATGTATTAAGTTCCGATGCACCTTCATAACTAGTAAACTTTCTCCTTCTATCCTAGGGAAAATCTTCAATTCATCCTTGAAAATAGTGCCATAAATGTTAGCACTAGAAGTCACCTCTGGATTGCGGCAGAGGTAAGCCCAGTACCCATCATATTTTTATGTCACAGGTTGGTTATAAAAGGGTCAAATGGGCGCAGTCTCAAGAAAGTATCATCTTAACTCAGAAAACTAGGTTGGCATGCATACATAGGTGAGGTCTTGATATAACTTCAGTCAGTAAGTCATAGTAAGGATGAGTAGGAGGAAGAATTAGTGAGGAAATGTAGAGGTGTGTCGAGGACATCAGGTCTTCCAAAAACCCAAAGAGGAAAAACTTAAATGCAATAACTTCTCGAATTTAAATCTCAAAGAAACTGAAAGGAATTACAATGACACTATAATCAAACATTCATTATAATGCAGTCACAATAATTCAAGTGAATCAGTCAATCATGAACTCTTTCAGTATCAGAGGAAAACAAGATGTAGTAAGGAAAGCTGACTGTTATTAAACAATAAGTCTCAAATACAGATACATAGCCAGAAGCCAGAGGATTTACTTAAAACTTTACAATACGGGAGATTTTCTCTACCATTGACCATTACAAAATACAAAAATTGAGTATATATACTCAAAGCAACTCTCCCCCCTACAGAAGCGTGCTCTGGTCATTGTATTCAAGGCTTGGCGTCTACATATTCCTCTGTCAAACCGCACTTACATTATTCTGTCAGACGCGATCGCGGATCGGTATGGGCTTTGCGGGAAAATTCATTGACAGGGGGACCTTGGGTTGACCATATGCTTCCACGACCGACCTTTCCATGCTTTCTATCTACGGGGTGAAATGAGGTTTCAACTACCTCCCCCTATTTTCATTAACTTACTGCATCGGGATCAGGATGGAGCCTAAAACCCATGAATGCTCTAGGATATGTTCACGACTCCTCCAAGTCAATTATGGTGCCTCGAGGCCATGCAAATCATTCTCTGTGACCGACTCGGGTGCTGATATTTTTCACAGCTCCTTTTCATCGCCCCACGCAATCTCAAGCCATGACCTCATGCTTATTCCATATGAAATATCGGGATCTCACATTTCGGGAGTTTTCACCCCCCTTGATTTCAAAAATCTCAATGCTTGAAATCGCGAAAATGGACCCTCTGGATCGACGATCGGATTTTATTTGAACTTGAAGTCCAGGATCAATTGCTTGAACAATATCAGCCGCTCATTGCTCGACAGGCGCTTTCCCTTTCTTTATGGCTCTTCTCCCATATGACCGCGGGCTATGACCATGGGCCCAAACTTCCCAAGGCGTTTCGGGACTTCTCTTATCGAGAGCTTCCATACTCTTGTCTTCAGATTTCCCGATCTATGAAACCGCGAAATTACCGATCAGGTGCCATGTGCTCCACTAGTTTGAACGACCCAGATCTATTTTTCAATCTCGTGACTCGCAACAATTTCTTGTGGCTCACTTCAAAACCCCCAAAACCCGATTCCTCGAAATCATTTAATCAACTGCCACCTGTCCCCACTGGATCAGACGACTCCCATGAATCTTGGGTTTCGGGACTTTGACATTTCAACAATCAACACATCAGGACTCGACATTTTAGGACTCGGCATTTAAGGACTTTGATGAACAATTTTAACCACCGTTTGGAGTCTTGATTTCCCCAGACTGTCGATCTATCCTGTCTGCAAGGAATATCCGTCGTTGAAAAATAAGCTTGGCCGCAGTCGATGACCTTGGATAAAACACATTTGTGGGTTTTTTAAACCCCTTCTTTCGCATCTAGTCACCCAATGGCCAACTTCAAAGGAAAAACATCCCCTTTCAAGAATATGTGATAACACCAAGGTACTAATTGGTTTCTAAGTCTATTTCTCGGATGATGTGTTGAAGTTGACATGAAAAGACTCTTCGAAGGAAGGCCTTGATGTATCCCCCATCATCAACATGAAACTAACATAGGAAAGTGATGTAATATGGTGAATCGAATGAGTATGGACTGCCACAAGAAATGGAAACTGGAAATATTGCAGATGGATGGTTTGAAATGAAACTTCCCTTGAACATGATGATGCACGACAACTAACTTTGTAGCATTGACTCGATGAGTACCAATAATGTAATGTGATGATAATAAGAGCACTCTTCAACTGAACAAAAAAGTATGATGACACATCGAATTGGTACAACTCATAGACAAGAAAATTACCCTACTGTAATACAAGATGCAAACATGTGCCATGTTCAAGGGCAACAAAATATGCCATAAAGGATTCTCAAACATTTGACCCACTTCCTTCAATTTTTCCCCCACCCAGATAGATGAGTACCTCTTTTTAATTTAACAATCTCAAGGAGGAAAACACATGCTCGATATAAATCACCTTCGGTGAGTTCCTCTTCCTTTATTTAATGAACTGGAAGAAGTAAGAGTTTGTCCCCGTATGGGTCCTTCAATGTGTAGTTTAGCGAGTACAAAGAAGAAAAACTCGGTGGTTTTTCATGTTTAGAGAGTCTGAAAAGAACTTAAAGGTGACTCTAGGGTTGTCCTTTTTCATAATTTTAGTCTTGCAAGGTCGAAAAAGAGATAAACTACCTCTCGAAAGACGTCGTTTCAAAAATTTTAACGAGTGTGAAAGGAAACAAGATCACTCAAAAATATTTTCAAGTTTAGAGAGTCTGAAAAGAGATTAAAGGAGATTCCAAGGGGTTCCTTTTTCATATAATATTTACGAGTCTGAAAAAGTGATAAAAGTATACTCGATTACATTCTCATGTATTTACGAGCACGAAAAAAAACAAAGACTAAGATCGGTATTGGTTTCATTTTTACACAAGCTTGAAACAAAATTAAACTTATGCTTGTAAATTCCCAACGTAATTTCCAAAGGTAGGGATACCCATGGATGGTTGGTACTCTGCCCCCATCTTGAAAAGATAACGACTTTGCTCCAAAATGATAATCAAAGGCTAGAGATATGCCCCCCCAAGATTCATTTCATTCACTGACTTTGAGGTTGTCACCAATTTCTGTATCAGATGGAGAAAAAGGATAAGGGCGGATGAAATGAAGGTTTTTCTATGAGATCTAACAAAAGACTCCACTCAAAATCTATGATATCTAGCTAAAGACTCGAATCAATATCTACGAGATCTAGCGAAAGACTCGACTTGTTAGGAGAGGTGACTTTTTCATGTTTTAATGATCTTGACACAAGAACTGAACTATGCTCAAAACCTATGTTTCATTTTTTAACGAGCTGGCCACAGAGAAGCAAAAATATGCTCAAGACCTTCGTTTCATTTTTTAACGAGCTTACCACAGAGAAGAAAAAACTATGTTTGTAACCTCTCCTTGATCATGGATTCCAAGAGGACATTGCTCTGGAAGGAATACATGTCAAAAGACAAATTTCAGTCATGGCTTCCAAGATATCTTCGCGAGATGGAAGAAAAGCACTCCAGAAGGAATCATGTCGACGACCTCGATAAGGGTAGGGATATCTGGCTCTAATATCCCTATTGAAGATATGACCATGTCAACTACCGGATCTAAGTCAGGAGAAGGGAGAGATTCCCTCTTGTGTGGGGTTGAACACATGGGGCAGGTCGTTACATTATTGACCTGTGATAGGGCGGACATCATTGCCATGTATGGACCGTTCAGGGAAGGTGGATGGTTGACCATCAGATGAGGGTCAATGAATGAAATATGGTTGATCATTACTATGTTTCCGTTGTGAGGGAAAAACATCACTCGAAAGAGAGTGGATACAAAATCTCTCATAACATAGACATAGTCTCTCCCAAGGAGCAGGTTAAAGTCCAAGGGGTCATGAACTACCATCACATTGTCGTAGACTGTTTTTCCTCCCAAAGTAACCAAAAACTGAGGAAGGATCCCTAAAGGTTGACTAACTCTTCTGTCAAAGTTCAACAGATTCTGAATCACGGGCGTAAGCTGCAGGGAACCAAAATCTTGCCAAGCATTTAGAGATAAGATGCTAATAGAAGAACCTTCATCTATTACAGTGTTAGGAATATTCTTATCACAAACCTGCATAGTTTGGAAAGGCATGTAAGAAGGGAGATGTGGTTCTATCAAATGATTCCAATTAATAGAAATCATATGATTGCTTGAAGGGGGTGCCATTGGGACGAGCAGAGTGCCCCCTTGTCCGGGTGAATCAGTATTAATGAGGTAGACCTCAGAGACATCCTCACTCTTTGAATGAGGAGTGGGATCAACCTATGACGGAACCAGATTGACCACTTTGGTTTCACTCTTCAAGGGAGGAATGGGATCGACCGACGATAGAACTAGATTGACCACTTTGGTTACACTCTTTAAGGGAGGAGTGGGATCGATCGATAATAGAACCGAATAGACCAATTTGGTTGCAATATTCAAGGGAGGAGTGGGATCGATCAATGTTGGACTCAGATCGACCACTTTGGGTTCAATCTTTAGATGAAGAGTGGGGCTGACCGATCAAGGAACTGGATCAATCACTTTGGAACTCCTGAAGGGAGGAGTGGGATCGATCGATGAAGGAACTAGATCGACCACTTTGGTTACACTCTTCAAGGGAGGAGTGGGATCGCCCGATGACGGAACTGGATCAACCACTTTGGCACTCTTCAGATGAAGAGTGGGATTGACCGATGGAGGAAGAGAATAAACCACTTGAGTTTCACAGTTCAGATGAAGATTGTGGTTGATCGATGATGGAATTGGATCAACTACTTGGGTTTTTGGTTCAATCGAGGGTGAAACCAGATTGACCGGGGATGCAACCGAATTAACCAATCCTTCAACTAATGACGGTTTGGAAGAAATATTACGATAACCAGTTGGAAGTTGAATATTTTGCAAAAGATAAGAATCCTCGTCCATACAAGGGAAAAGGTGAGAGTAATGATCACCTTCGCATAACAAGCAAGGAAATTTGACAATTCTCTTCTTCTTACCAACCTTAATGTCACTAGTTGACGGGGTGTCACCAACATGTCCCACGGGGGCTAATGACATGGAAGACCACATTTCTAAGACCTTGGGAAGACCAAAGAAATCCATTATAAAGTTGTTACCCTTACAAAGCCTGCAAAGGTACTTGGGCTTACAGGTTTTTTGGGTGATCTTGGCATCATCAACACTCCCAACACGATTAACAGTAACTGGTTTTTCTCCAACATGTCTAGAAATGGTTGGAAGTTTGGACCCTTGCTTATTTTTCTTCTTCTTCTTCTTATTATTCATTGGGTTATTAGCTTCAGATCTTTCACTCGGATAAGAATATTAAACAGAAGAAGACCTTGAAAGTGAAGAAAGCGAAGAAAATCTTACTGGTGAAGAAGGTGAAGGATCAACATGAGGTTGATGTTCTTGGGGGAAAGTCCTTACAACCGAAGCATTTGTTGCATTCAGGATTACCAAAGTGGAAAAAAACCATATTGGTAACCCAATTGTGATATCTGGAAGGCTCAAAGTAGCAATGTAAGGAGGACCAAAATTTTTGTAAGAAGGAAAAACAAAAGGTTCCCCCAGAGTAGGGGTTGTTTCATTGGTCATTCTGGGAACTAACATCATTAAAAAACAGATCCAACCTAGAGTATACTAGGGAAAACAAAGAACACACGCTAAAAATATAGGGAGCAAGAAAACAAACAAAACCTTCTCACAATGAACACACTAGTTGGTGATGAAATCCAACGTCCCAGGAACAATGTAAGAAGGGGCTGAGATAGAGTGGATGGAAAAGCTACATTGACGACCTGCTTAACAAACGTTTCCTTGGTGAAAGATGCTTCCACACAATAAATGTGGATTTACCCTCCAAGGAGCCCGAGTGAGTTTGGCCAACGTTGATTCTAGGTACAACGATGACTTTCCCCTTCACTGTCACCTCGTGTATTGAACCTAAATAAAGGCCACCAAGGTTAGAAAATACAACAATGATTCCTAGGGAAACAGTCGACAGTCTGATATACGCGCAAGGAGAGGGTAATTGAGCTCGAAATCGACTTGAGAAGGCCCGCACAAGGTTGTTTTCTCAAGTGACCCCCAATAATATGTGCAACCACTACACCAAGACCAAAAAAGAAGGGTTAGTAACTCTACTAGTCTTAATGCGACCTCATGATTGACCCTTGTGTGAGAAGGGATTCTCAGGACAAAATGTAGTAAATGGATTTCACCGCTCCCTAACTCAAGATTCTATGCTTGTTTACAAATTTGGAAAGTTATCTTTCACACCTATTCCAAAGCCCTACAACTAATCTAATGTAGGTTGCAAAGAGACCTAGAAATAAAAGTTTCTAGGTAGATTTTAATTAACATGTAAATTTTATTAATCTGTTGTTACTCAAGAGGATAATGTCGTGGACTAAATGATGTTTTGACTAACTCTAAACAATGCAAAGAAATGAGAATGCAAATATTTCACTTCGATGAAATCTATATTACGAGAAGGAGAAAACATTTATCATTCCTAGATTCACAATGTCCCAAAATGTTATTAAACTCATCGATATCAATATCCTCAAGAAATGATCCAAAGATACTATACACCAATGCACGATTCTTGGCCCCCCCAAAATGCCAAAAACCATGCAATTTCGCTACTTCAAATGCAAAGATGCCCCCAATCTAATGCAAAGAAAGAAATTAAAACTTTTTATTTCAAAGATACGCTAAAATCAATAGTGAGTTTCTTCAAAACAAAATAAATCCAAACAAAGTCACAAGACAAAGTACAGACTCTGGGCAAAAGACCTCCAACAAAGGGCTAAGAAAAATTGAGCAGAAAAGGGCATAAATCACCAAAAAAGGGGATCAACGCTCTTGTTTTCAAGGGTACAGAGAGTTTTAGTGCTCTGATATACACTATAGAGGAGATATGATTACAGATCAACACTATGATATACACTCCAGGGGAGCGCTACCCTTCCCAGAAACTCATAACAAAGGCTTAAAACTCAGAAAAAATCACCCAGAATTCCCATAATTTTGTGAAATTGTCAATGAAGAGGGGAGAAAGGAAATAGATCAGGAAAAAACAATAAAAATGATCTAAAAGTGGGAAAAAGGTAGATATGATCCAAGGAAAGACAAGTCAATGTCCTTCCCCAATGGATTCTCCATTTTTTGTTATAGGAAAATCCCCCTGCGAACAGGTAGATCTTCCCTCGGATTCTAGACCCCTAATACCGAGACAAAAAGATACAAATGGACACTAACATCCATTTAAATATAGTTAATCTAATCAAAATAAATAGAGGGAGAAGGTATGATGTACCTTGTTTCGAATCTTGTCCTCTCTTAATCCAATCTGAACTTGATCTCCAAGCTCCTTAGCACGACATGATACCTGCAATGCAATGGACAATGAAGAAAACAAAGACTTCCTACTCTACCAATATTAGTTTAAAACAAATTTATCCATAATAGACAAGCATATGTAAAGATACATAAACTAGAAGAAAATAGGCCAAGCATATATTAATGAAAACATTAAAAAGACACTTACAATCTGAAGATGCAGTTGCAACAACCTCTCCAAGTCATTCTCTTCCAACCCTTGCACGATGCTCCCAAGATCATAAGTTTGATATCCAAAATCTTCCTCCCAAGATCATAAGTTTGATACCTCTAATGTACCTTCATTCTCCATGGAAATACCTCATTATATAGGATTTGGAGGCTTAACCACCATGTATAGGATCACTCATCAGATCCACTAAAATGGGATCTCCAAGATATTTAGGGAGAAAATATCTCTTAAGGATTTTAGGGAGGAAATATCTCTCAAGGATTTCCATGAGATCCTCAACCTCCCCTTAAAAATAGGAAACCAAATGTGAGGTGGATTCTCACACTAAATTAATTTCCTTTTCATGAATATTAATAATTCATTCATGTGCACATAGTATTTTTACTTCATATAATATATTTCTCCTCCACATTGACTAGGGATTGTGACATGTTATTTCATGGTGTTGAGGTGTATGCAACACTTAGAAAGGTGCATATGACACTTTTACGACACTTTCCACACTTAGGGTGAGGTACCTAGGTGTGGAAATTTGATGTGTAACAATTTTACCTTATCTTCTTGCTTAAATAGATTGCAGTATTTGAGGATCATAACTGGCTTTGATTGATGGATTCATGCGAAGCAAAGGATTTGTTGTAGCTTTCCTATTAATCATTCTTTATTGTTTAAGCACTCTTTAACCTGTTTGTAGAAAGGGTCTCTGTACGGTGGATGTTTTGTCTTTTTGTCACATTCTATGTGCTTCTACCCATAATTATATATAACCTTTATCTAGTATACAATTTGATTGCCTTTGATATGTAGGATTTTATGACTCCATCCCTACTGGAATTCCTCTACAGACAATCTACTGCCCACTCCCTGTTACAAGGAAAATCTCTATATGGCTAGGGGTAAACCATAACAGACGGAAATTACTACAGAAATCAACTCTATTCTCGAGTATGTTATATAAACAAATATGCTAGAAAGACAAGATAAAAGGCCTACCTCGTCCAGACGTTCGATGAAGTCCATCGTTGAGCACTTGACACAAATCAATATACCTGTAACTAGTCCTCAAAAAACAAGAAAAGCAAGCATGTGGTGATAATATATGATGTTATCACATTCAATATCATAATCCATTAATAAACATGAAAAATACACCCATGGAATAATAATTCAAATATTTGCAAGATATTAATTGGATGGGAACAAAGTATTTCTATTAATATATGATCAACATAAGTGAAAATGTTACATATATACTTCCATGTTGGCACGATTTGGAACCAAGAAACTAAGTTCCTTCTAGCTGGGCCTCCACCACTTCAATCCTCCACCAAAGGAAAGCTCATAAAAGAGAGACAATGAAGTTTTCAATAAATAAAGGAAGATCTTGGGGGCTAAACACTGTGTTCAGACTTAAAGGACAAAGGGATGCAGACTCAATATGGAGTAAATAATTTCTTCGGAGTAACCTTTACCTCAAAGTTGAATTCTTTCTCGTGTTTTCCATAGCTCGGAATTGTCCCATTTATAGCCTTCAAATGGAACTGAAGGACCGAGTCACAACATTTCCAGTATATGGAAGGCCAAGGATCATAGATCTCTTGTTGTGACATGGAAACTCGACACCATTTTTTATTTTTGGGCACAAATCATGATGTACATGGTCTGTAGTGGTGCAACCTGCGTATACACATTTTGTATAGTAGGTAAAGTGCGTACATGTGGAAAAAATGTATTTTTTATCTCTGGTATTTTGCAAAAAGGGATGAAAAGTATGCATAGGGAAATGAAAAAAGGCTCTCTGTGCAAGATTGCATAGGGTGAGGCAAATATTTCTATAACATATGTCCCCTAATTTGTGAGGTCATAGGAGTATCTGCGATGGATGAAATACATTATAAAAACCCATAAGTGGAGTGATGGGGAACTAACGAGAAAAACTAGTTGCTCATTACATTCTGCACTGACTTTGCATACATGGCTGCCAATTTGAATTACACTGTAGATCCATGTGAAAATATACCAAATGATTGTTTGTGGCCATGAATAGGTAAATATAAATGTGGTTACATGCCAAAGGTTGTCATAGTCACAAACAAGGCCCAGTAGAACCAGTCTCAAAATCAATCTGAAGATAATTGTATACAATGGAGTACAAATTGATCTCCCATGATCACTAAAGTCATATAGGTATTGGTCCAATGAAAAGGAAACAACAACGCAGGAAAGTTGTGGCCACATATTGATGTCTTCAAGTATTCTACACAATCTGCCAAAGGTGCAAGTCTGCATTATGTGAATAAAGGAGTTGAGGTCGAACACAATGAGACACCATTTGATTACCGGTCATTGAGGTATACCATTAACAAACGCGAGACAACCTACCGATAATGAAAGTAGGTATTAAGGAACCGAGTACATTCTTACAAGTGTGAATAAAGGAGTCGGGGTCGAACACTTGAAGAATCCATTGATTAGGAAACATTTATGTATACCCAACTGTCGATGGCGATAAAACCTGCCACTAATGACTACAAGACTCGAGGTACTCATAAGACTCTAGGTCTCGTTTCTATAATAGATGAGTTGAAGTCAATGGAAGGAGACTCACTGAAAGGAGAGAATTAAGGCATCTCTCATCATTCAATATGAGGTACAAAGCAGGATCTTCATTATTTGGAGGAAATCAGATGAAAAACATGTTCACGAACCAACAACCCTGTGTGTCTTTTGAGTGTGCCAAGTGAAAGCGGTACACGAAAAAGACTCTTTGAATAGAAGCCAATGAGGAAAACTGCTGACAAAGGTGAGGAAACCACCAATAAGGATAATGGAATCCAAGACACTACACGAATCTCAATGTGTGAATAGATGTCTTGTCGTCGAACACAAGGGAAACCACCCAGTCAATGACCAATGATGAAATGTCGATCGTTTGGTTCAAGGTTACCTACCAATGATGAAAGTAGGACCAGGGTGTGTGATAGGACTACAATATCATCTGAATCTGAAACAAACTAAGGGTATGGCCGACATGCAAAGTCAAGAGTTCTGAGGAATGGCCAACACAGGTTGATAGAATTCCTTTGAAAAAGAGCATGAGACATATGGAAGACTTTGGTAACATAGACTCAATGATGGAACCATTAGATGCAGGAGGCATGAATGAAATTATCTATAGGACTAGAAGAGTAACCAGTCATTAGATAAAAGTCTATGTAATGAGCTCAGCTTCTTAAGGCCATGCTAAACCAAAAATTATGATGAAAAATGGACTCAATAACTTTGTGTTGTGTTCAAAGGCGACACGAATGCTTCCAATATAAGATAATACCCCCTTCTCGCTCGTATTTTTTTTTGTTTTTTCATAGACAAATGAATGCTATGATAGAGAGGAGGAAACGAGTGTCACAAGTAAGGAAAACTAGTTCCATCAGTGGAACATACCTATTCTCAATGCAAGGAGATGCATGTGGGAGATGGACACTCAGGGGAATGTTTCCTCCTAGGTATAGGGTGTCAAATTGCGAAGGATATAAACAAGGCTCTGCTTGTTTGAGGATGCAAAACTACTGAGGCAAACGGTTTATAACACAAAGTGAGAACCGACTATAGGCTCAATACTGCAAGCGAGGGCATGAGATGCAATCACGACTTGATGCCAAAAAATGTCCTTTTTCATGATATTTAGTCTACTTGGTGTGAAAAAAGGGATAAACTTGTACCAAATAGACGTCCTTTCGAATCCAATTTACGAGTGTGAAAGAGACAAGTTCACTTTGAAATATTTTCTCTTTATGGAAACGAGTTGGAAAATAGATTAAATTAGACTCGCTAAGAGGTTTCTAGGCGGCATGTCATGGGGGAGACCAAGGCTCTCGTGCTAGAGTTCTGCGGAATGTCAGTATCTTACGAATAACTGACATAAACTTGGGAAAACCCAAATATCTCCAAGTCGAGGAGGATAAAGTGATAGCGTAGGTTATCATCTCTGTGATATATCAGATAATGTCTCTTACTGGAAAGGACATAGGTGGAGGCATTGGATACCCCACAAGACCATCCCAATCGAAGGGAACTTCCTCAGGACTTGGAGGGAGAGTACTTAGGGAGAGTAGAACTCTCTCTTGTTCAAAAGGAGCATTATCAGGGATGTTGACAACATGATTGAAGGATGAATCACCCTAAAAAAGGAGAGTCAAATTGATCAGAGATTGCACTGGTATGACCACTTCTTCAACCATTGGTTGAAGAGAATGAGTGATAACAAGGATAGGGGAGACATCACCCTTGACAACAGGGGTATGGTTAGGAGAGGATTGTAGTGACATGACTGTCGTGTCAATCAACAAAGAAATAGGATTTGGGGAAACCACAGACGCCTCAAAATCCAAAGGGTTGTTGGGTGAGCCCCACACTTCTGGTATCCCAGCAGTAGTTGGACACAAATGAGTAAGGTGATATCCTTCACAAGTCCCACAAAGGAATCTAGGATTACGTTTGAGATTTCTAGGATTTGCAATGCCCCCAACGTCATTCACAACGGCTGGCGACATGCTCTCAACATGAACGACAAAGGTGAGAGAGTCATGTCCCACATGATGTACAGAGGTTGGAGATGTAACATCGATATGACTCATGGCGACTAGAGTGATGCATCCAGCATGACCAATAGTGGTTGGTTCCAGGTCTTCAACATGACTTGTAGAGGTCTTCGACCAATCTCCAACATGACTGGCAGAGGTTGGTGATGGAGCTCCAGTATGATTTCCAATGACTGTACTAGTGATGGGTTGTGGCATTTGATACCAAGGTCCAAGGAAATATTGGCTTTGAAACATTGCAGGCTAGGAAGGGTCATGGTTTACCCCCTGTCCCTGTCCGGAAAGGTAGTATCCTCTGCCTAACTGATCCAAAGAGGTTTGTACAGGAATCATCACTGAAGTCTATGAAGAGACAGAGGTATGATAAGGATTATTCAAGTGAGGATATATGTTTCCCCCATGTGAAGGGGTTCCATGAAAAGGGTAGCTCATACCTTAAAACTGATTCTCCCTGTATGAAATACCCGGGGATACATGTGGACCCACCATGGGAAAAGTGTTCGAGAGAATCGACGTGGCGGACGAATGATACACGGATGGGGTGTAATAGTAGAATAAGCACCTATTTGAGTATTGGCTCATGAAAGAGCATAGCTAGGACTAGATCCATAAGAGGGGAGGTTCCAACCTCCCATGGTGAAAGTTGGTTGAGGGACATGAATCATATCAAATGAAGATGTAGGCAGTGGTGCCACGGTGCCCCCAGATCCAATGTTGGGATTCATATAAGTGGGCCAGGGAGAGGATTGAAAAGGTGAAGGCATATCAATAGGAAAATGATTAGAGGCCCAAGGCATGGATTGAGTGTCATAATTCTGCATACCATTATGAATAGTAGACAGATTCATCCCCATGAAATGAGTGAACATCATGGGGGGGGGCGGGGGTAGTGGTAAATGAGGGAGTGAACAGAACTCTACTATCCATGATAATGAAAACTCAGTATAAACTCCTTAAGTCCAACTATTAATCAAAGAGAACACCAAAAATCGAACGACCAATATGCACACAAACGGGGTAAGGTGGTTGAAAGGGGCATCCCACTCTAAATGAAGTATGTTTCACCCAAGAGGGGCCTGAGACTCCCTGCTAAATATAGGAGGTAACATAATCAGTTATAAGGGCCCTCGTGGGATTAACAACCAATCGATCAAACCCCCCTGGAGAGGTAATCCTCCAAAAAGGATGTGTTTTGTTCGACCCTTATCTAACCTAGGGTACCTACAGAATAACCCCTGCAAGTAACCTATGTGGCACCTAA
This sequence comes from Picea engelmannii, assembly GCA_009831015.1. Lineage (NCBI taxonomy): Eukaryota > Viridiplantae > Streptophyta > Pinopsida > Pinales > Pinaceae > Picea > Picea engelmannii. Next base: position 76,363 of record ML795400.1, read on the forward strand.
GTCAAGAAACTAAGAAACCAATGTATAACTGATGCACATGCGAGCAGTCGTAAGTCAAGTCCACCGTATGGGTAGGGTAGCAAAGTCCAAAACCTTGAAAGTACCGCCTCTCATGGAGGTAAGGGCACTAGAAATATCCCCAGATACGAATAGATCCCCAGAAGTATATTTGACGCTAAGAAGTTATTAGGGGGATATCCATTCATCCAACCTCATGTGACCTTGTGATTAACTCTAGTGTGAGCGGAGCCTCCTGATATTACCAATTATACAATGGATTTCTCCACTCCCTTTGTCAGACACATATGTTGATTTAATAGCCTTGAATAACTTTACTCACAAAATCCTATTCCAAGGCACTAAATCCTAAGTTAGTTTGTGCACCCTAGAAAATAAAGTCGTGACTAATCAATTTTAAATTATAGCGTTAATTTTAATGGCCGTGATTACTCAAAAAGGAATGGTGGTGAAACTCAGGATGTTATGACTCAGCAAGTAAAGTTAATATGAATACAATGCAAATTCCTAACTTCATTTTCCAATGAATGATATGCTTCTTAAAACAAATGCAATTTTCAATCTCAACTCTGCAATTCTAAAGTAAAAAATGCAATCTTTATTTACATGCACTAAGCTAATGACAAAGACTCAAAAGATCAAAATTCCAAGCAATGAAAAATGCCTAATATTTTTGTATTTTCAATATAAGAAAATGAAAATGCATGGACTGAACAACAACTTGATATATAAAAAATCTATTATGTATAGAAAGAGATAACTCAAGTAGGATAACAAGGAGAAAAACACCCAACACAATGTACAAGGACAATCAAAATGAAAAGATGATGAGAAAGACTCCGCCCAGAAATTCAACCAAAAGTAGGTTTCCTGTCATCCCACAGACACTTGACAGTCACTACAGAGACCCAAGAAGACTCGGCAATCATCAAATCCCACCCAGCAACCACCAAACCCAGTAAAAAAGCACAAGAGGTTGATGTACGTGATTGTTCAAGGATACAAAGCATATGTACGCAACTTGCAGAAGGATAGCACGCATATATACGGGACTGTCAAGAAAAGAGTCTTGTATATGTTTCAAAAACAAAGCTAGGCAAGGGAGAAGGATGAAAAACTCAGACCCAGAGTGAACAGAGGTTGTCAAGAAATGATACAACAAGAAATTCAATAGGAACGAGAGAAACCTAAGGAAAAAAACACTCCAAACCCCAATGAAGAAGGTTCAATCCCCAGTATGGTCGCCAATTCTGTTATGAGGAAAATCTCTCTATGGCTAGGGGTAAACTACAACAGACGAAAATGACTGCAGAAATCAACTCTATTCTCAAGTATGCTATATAAAAAAATATTCTATCAAGACAAGATAAAATGCCTACCTCGTCCAGATGTTCGATGAAGTCCACCATTGAGCACTTGACCCAAAGCAATATACCTGCAACTAGTCCTCAACAACCAAGCAAAGCAAGCATATGGTGATAATATATGATGTTATCACATTCAATAGCATAATTCATTAATAAACATGAAAAATACGCCCATGAAATAATAATTCAAATATTTGCAAGATATCAATTGGACAGGAACAAAGTATTTCTATTAATATATGATCAACAGAAGTTAAAATGTTATAGACTTTCGTGTCGGCACGGTTCAGAACCGAGAAACTAAGTTCCTTCCAGCTAGGCCTCCACCACTTCAATCCTCCACCAAATGCAAGCTCATAAAAGAGAGACAATGAAGTTCTCAATCAATAAGGGAAGAGCTTGGGGGTTGAACACTATGTTCAAACTTAAATGACAAAGGGATGTAGACTCAATATGAATTAAATAATTTCTCTAGAGTAACTTTGCTCTCAAAGTTGAATTCTTTCTCCTCTTTTCCATAGCTTGGAATTGGCCCATTTACTTCAAATGGAACTGAAGGGCCGAGTCGGAATGTTTCCAGTATATGGAAGGCCAAGGATCATAGATCTCCTGTCGTGACATGGAAACCCGACACCATTTTTCATTTTTGGGCATCCTGTGTATATGCATTTTTGGTGCATCCTGCATATATGCATTCTGTATAGTAGGCAAGGTGCATACATGTGGAAAAAATGTATTTTTTATCTCTGGGATTTTTCAAAAAGGGATGAAAATTCTACATAAGGAAATGGAAAAAGGTCATCTGTGCAAGATTGCATAGGGTGAGACAAATCTTGCTATAACACTCCCTTTATTACTCAGTCTTGATGATCCACTCAAGTATAAACCTGTTTCAATCATTTATATTCTGTTGGGTATTGGGCTTGTTCTTAAAGCAATCTAAGAACAACTCCTAGTGCTAACATTTTTGGCGTCGTTGTCAGGGATGAAGTTGAATATCTTCCCTAGGTTGTACGACAAATATTACTACTAGTTCTTGATGGTGAGAAAGGATTGGTGATAGAGCATACTGCAATTTTTCACCATGGAGAATCCACACATTTGAATAACTTACTGGTGATTCAAATCAAGTTACATGACTCCATTGAGGAATGATCTCAAACATAAAATAGAAGGATAGGAAGTCTAGGTATCAATATATAAGTTTTCTTCAAGATCTCATCTTCTTTTTTATCAGTTCTTTCCTATCCTTTCCTTCATATATCAGGAGAAGCATCATTTTCTTTGTTTACTCTGATTACCATAAGCCTACTACTATATATCCCTCTCTGAAAGAAGAAGGTTTGCATTCTTCTTACATAGTTGATGTTGACCCTAGTCCTTCATCTGAAACATATGAGAACAATGTTTGTATTCAAATCCTTCCTGAAAATGATCAACCCTGTAACCATGTGAATAATACAACTAATTCACCACCCTCTCTGATCATAGTACCATCTTCTACCACCATTGCTGGAATTTGCAATCAATCCATTGAACCTCACTTTCATCCTACTAATGTTCAGTCCAGAAAAAGAGAAAAAATGTTTAAAACCTTAAAACTGCCATCTACTCTTCATCCTTACCCTCCCAAGTTTTTAGAATATATGCCTCTTTTTGTTGGATAAGATCATATTATAGTTGAGAAGCATTTGGGATCTTTTCAGAATGTCATTGACAATTTGGAAATCATGCATGAGGATGTTGTTATGAGGTTATCTGCCAAATCTTTGGTTGGAGTGTCTTTGTGGTTTAAAAATCTAGAGGTTGGTTCCATTGGTTCGTGGGATGAGTTTTAAACCACAAAGCAGCCTATAGATTTTTATTCTTCAACAAGTGGTATTCACACATATTCTTGAAGATGCCTTTGCATTTCTGTTGGAAACATCAGAGAAATAGACCTTTATGAGTTACCTAGAATGAATGAGTGGAATTGGATCTTCAAAGTGGATGCGTTTTCATATTGGATTTAATTTTCAATTTAAATTTCCATTAAGCAAGGTTATGCAATAAATTCAATAAGTAGACAAGGTCCTTGCATGGTTGCATTGGATATTTTATTTCACCTGATCAAGCATCTCACTAATCAGGTTAGAATTAGGGGAATAAGCTCATCATACAAGCATTTTTTTTTCTTTTAGTTTCTTGGTTTGCAATAGATCAATAATAAGAATCCATATCCCAATGGATAAGGCACTGAAACTACAATTTTATTGGCAACTCACATGGAGCATGTCATCCCCTGTGGAGCCAATGTTAGCACATGAAATGTTCAGGAGTTAAAAAAATTCTAAATTTTCTAAATTTTTTGTTAGGCTAGTCGCAGAAGGACATCATTGGTCTCTGTTAGTCATGTGATCAGTCCTTATTGTATGATTCATTTGTTTTAATTTAAGGTTTGATGCATGTCCATGTCTAATAAATCATGTTTCGATTGTCTCATGAGTCAAGAAAACTGATCCAAGTCCGTGTAAGAGTCTTGGTGTCATGATAGTGGTTATCGTCATTAGAAAAAAAGGGGAAAGTGTTGGTCACACCTTTTGATTTAAAGATCATCATTATCAAATTGTTGTATATAAAAAATATATACAAGGGGTTTTCATGTTGTATCTAACCATTTGGGGGTCAATCATGTGTCAAGTCGACCTGCTGCAAACTCACCTGAAAGTTCGCAATGAATCATGAAAGTACCTCATGCACTAATCACATAGCATTATGCTTTGGAAAAGTGGAAAGGGGTATATTATTTTTTTCAATGCCACTTATTCATCATGTTATTCAAGTTGGTTTCAAGAGGTAGGTTTGACAATTTGAATATAGTGCGCTGCAAACTTGACTGTGCGTTGCAAACTAAAGGATCGCACTGCAAATCCTCTGTTTTACACAAAATTGCCATGATGTTTTTTCTTGATTGCAGCCTCATCCAGTTTAGAATTTTTTTCTTTCCTCTCATCTCCTACTTGCAACCCTTTCATTCTCACACTGTTTTTGTACATGAATACTTCATTCAATAAATCCTAAATTGTGCAAAATTCAAATAAAAAACCCTAAATCTTCATGTTTTCATTATACATATGATAACAACTGTTATAAAAGGGTAAAGGGTTTTCAAAAAACTATCATGGATAGTAATCAAGGTAAGAAGGTTCAG
>ML795400.1:85584-114552 GCA_009831015.1 Picea engelmannii
ATATATATATATATATATATAAGAACGAATATCATTACAGATCTTGATTGGCTCTATTACAGAAATAGTGATTTCATTATTATTTTGGAGATGCTACTTTTTAGATGTGGATTAGGGAAATGTATGGTAGTAGTGGATGTTAATGATTAGGAATTGTAAATGAGTGTTGTTTTTTATTGTTATAAAATGCAGAGTGTGCGAATAAAGGGAACATAACCTCTTACAAATTGTGTAAAATACTTATGTTTTGTGATGGCACTGTGTTGGATATTAATGGACAGTAAAATTAGGCAAATACACAGGAATTATGACTCAGTCATCTGATTGTTGGTTGATGCATATTTTTCTTACTGCAAAATATGTTATGGATTGCTTGATTAATCTCATTAACAACAAACGTTTTTTCCCCTCTAATTATCTCATTTTCCGCTAATTACAAACCCCTCACATATCACATATTCATTTTGTTCACTCCATGTTCTGATATTGATTACAACCAAGAGAATTTATGTGTTAAGTGGACGAAGTGGCAGTATCTTGAGTGGATTGCAGTAAGGTTTATTGGGTTGACTTACAGTTGATTGTTGTTGTCATTGAGCAGTGACCATTTCTTCTCCCCTTTCATTATATCATATTTTTGATCAATGAAAATCCCTCACGTATCCCAGAACACTATTTCACCCCCTGCTCATTGATGAACATAACTGGAACCGAGGCCCAAGAAGGCTCAGGTTCTCTATACATTTTGATGTTGATTCAGAAGAGCTTGGCCAATTGTTTCATGTTGGATTCTTTAATTGGATTGGGCAGGGAATAGTCCAACCGAGGCTTGAAAGGCCTCCCTTTCAAGCCCCTCAAGCCCCTGGCATCCCTGTGCCTCCTCGTGTCTCTTTACAGCCTGAAGTTCCAGAAAATGATGGGTGGTAAGAGATTGTTCACCCGACAGTCTCCCAACACTGTGGCTATCCCAAATTAACTTTGCCTGCTCCTCCAGCTTTGAACCCCATTGTTCAAGCTACCCCTAACCACTCACCAGTGCAATCCTCCCATGCCAGCAGGAGATTGAAAACTGAATCCCACCATGCATTTGATAAAGGAAAAGATATTGTTGTCCCTTCCTCACCCTCCGATGACTCTGACAAATCTGTGTCTTCACGGATGCATTTGAGGGGCGATTGTTCCCATGTGATGAGTCAGATAAAGCCTAAAGGCTCTGCTCAGCCCAAGGCAAATTCAGGAAAATCAAGAGGTGATAGCAGCAACCAAGGAAGGGTTGCATCACAGACTGGAAAATATGGCTTTTGATTTTTATGTTATTTATTGTTTTATGATGGTGGACTTCATGGATTTTGGATAGCTTGTTTTATTTTGGATAAATGAGTATTATTTTGACATATTTTCAAATTTCATGAGCTAAAATTGCCAAAAGTAAATTTGTTTGAGGAGAGGCACAAGGGGTGTGTTTGTTTAACTAATGGATTGGGTTATGATGGTTATGATTGTTATAAACTAAAGGGAGGCACAAGGGGTCCCACCTACTAGTTATTATTTATTTATGACCCTATTATGATTATTACTCCCCCCCACCCCACCCCCCCCCCCCTGAACTAAAGTTAATTGAGTCTTTAGTTAGCTTAACTAATAAGTTGGTTCAACTACTTCAACCAATTCTAATTTGTTAAAAGAAGAAGTAAGGGGAGGAATAAGAGGAGGATAGAAACATAAGCATGCTAAGGTTTGCTCTTTGAGTTTGTGTTGAGATAATTCAGTTTTCATTCATTCATATATTCATCATAGACTAATTCTCTTTTATGATAGCAGGGTCTTATTGTAGATAGAAATATCCAGGGCTGAATCAAATCATTCAGACACTTTATCTTCAGAGGTGTTGATCTATCTTTGATAGTCTGTGTAGACTTGTATGTTTGTGAATTAGTTTTCATGACTAACAAAGGCTATTGTGTAGAGTCAAGTGGGCAACAATCTGTGGCAAGTTGATCCATCTTGTAGAGTTCGGATTTGGTTTTCTATAAGAGGTCCTTTTGTCTGTTCCATCAAGGATGTCTAAGTTTGACTTTGGTCCAAGATTTCTGTATGAGATTTTGTAAAAAAAATGACTCTTTAGTGAATTGGAATGAAATCAAGGATTGTTTTATGTCTCAATTGTCTTGATTATCATCTTGGTTTCTTCACGTATGTTCTTACATTTATTTCATCAACTGATATGTTCAGAAAAATATATAAAAAACGAATTTCCAACAAGTTTTTTGTTGATAAAAGACTAGCCTAAGCACTTGTAATTAATACTTGTGAGTTAGGATATATATTTTGTTGGCTATAAATATAGGGTGATATTCATGTCTACTTTACTTCAGCCAAGTAAAGTCTGGAATTCTTGAGTAATATCAATTCATATATTTTCCTCAACATTTATTTGGCGACCATACTAGGGAGATCTTCTATATCTCTCTGGTTAAATTTTATACTCGATTTTCATCGATACATATTTCTTTTTCTGATTTTGATTCTTTGATTGTTTTTCTTTTAATGATTGTTCCTATTGCAAGGAAGCCCAATCTTGAGCTCGGTCTCCAAGACCAGACTAACATTGCTTTAAACATGTTTCATATTATTTTAGACACTGCTACGACCCGTGTTGAGCTTAACCGTTCTTGGGAAGCAATTGAACGAGATATTAGTATGCAAAAACAATTGGAAGGTAGACGTAGGTAGCCTAGAAATCAGCAGTAACCTTTGTCTCTTCAGTTTCGGCCATTCCTTCATGTCCTTTGATTCTCGTTCTTCGAGAAGAAGAAGAGGCTTGTCACCCGAAATCAGTCTTATTCTTGAGATAGGAAGGAGAAATGTTGTGTTATTTGCCCAACAAAGTGCTCTAAGGAGAAATTTATCTGATTCCTCCAGCTCGTCTTTCTTTCCCTCATCTATCATCCACAAGATAATATCTAGTGGTGGCTCTGGTGGCACAGAAAGTGCCCCATATTCCCAATCTTCATCGTCGTCAGTGATTGGTATCTTGTACAACCACCATATCCCTGTCCAATCTACTACGAACCCCACCAAATTCATCAAGAAGTATGGACTTTTTCATTTCAAAGAAGATGCCACAACTACATCGTGGCATGTGTCCTCTCCTCTTAACCTAGCTCCTGCTACTCGCCCACTTCCAAAGTTTAAAGAGAATTTTCCTAAGTTTTCAGGAAATGACATTGTCAGTACCAATGAACACCTAGTGGCATTTTCTAATGCTTGTCATAACATAGGGTCCAACGACAACGATACTTGCATGCGCCTATTCGTCAATTCCTTGGAAGGGAAGACTGCAGCCAATTTTTTCGACCTTCCTCCTAAGATCTTGTCTACCTGGGAGGAATTAATCTACTGGTTCAGATCCACTTACGAGCAATCCAAAAGCCCTAATGAGAAGTTAAGGGAGTACAATAACGTCACTTACAAAGATGGTGAGACCATGAGGTCTTTCAACTTGCGTTTCACCAAGTTGTATAATCAAATCCCTGAACTTATCCGCCCTCGGAACCAAGCCGCCTTCATGCATTACTACAATGCATTTCCTTCTCCTTACCATCATAGGCTTGAAGAAAAGGCCATTGATAATCTCGGTTCCTCTCTCCACACTTGTTCAGAGTACGAAGAACAGTTTGAAAGCACCGGTCTACCCCAGGGAGAATCAGTTAGACAGACATACATGTCCACTCTCTTACAACTAGTATAAGATATGGACAATCGTATGATAGCATTTGAGAAAAAGGGTATTGTCTCCCCTCTCACCCCTGGAGCTTCATCCTCTTCTGCCCCTCCATTTAGGAGTCCGGTTGAAAATAATTTTCATCCCAAAGCTATCCTGCCTAGGAGTTGGTGTAACTTTTGCGAGGAACACCATGAAGAAACCATGTGTGAGGTAAGGAAGAGTGCAAGAGACAATATCTTTGGTAAAAGACCAAAAGCCACTATCGTTGTCCTAGATTTTTCCAATCCAGAAGATGTCATGGTCATCAATACTAGGAACAAAGCCTATGCCCCAAAAGGAAAGTTTGACCCTCCTCGCAGTTCTTCTATCCCGAGCTCATCCTCAACTTTTGTTGCGCCCCAGGTTCCTAAAATTCCTGAGAGTCAAGGAATCATTCCTCCTCCTTCCAAATACAATATCTAGAATCAATTGGATAAAATCAAAGCAGATGAAACCCTCCTAGACATGGTTGTCATCCCTGAACAACAGATGCATCTGAAACAATTCATGGAAGGAAAGGCTTCCATTGTGGCCAATCTTTATGAAGAGGTATGTGAAGAGGATTCTTTTGTAAATAAAGTAGGTGTACATAAATTCAAATACCCTATAAAAAACCCCCGTTTTTATATTTTTGTAAAGATCATGGATAAAATCGCCCATTGTTGCCTCATTGATGGTGGTTCAGGCCCAAGTTTTATGTCGAATATTATTATCGAAGAGTTAGGCTTATCTTGTACAAACGAAAACGCCTGAAGCATGTTTTCCTATAATAGCCTACAACAAACAACCATAGGCGAGATTAAAGATGTAACCTTGGTTTTATGTGCTCACCCCGAGATAAGGACAACCCTCGACATTCAGGTGATTGATATGCATGTAAGAAATTATTCAATTATCTTGGGAAGAAATTGGCAAGCCCTAACAAGTGGATACCTCTCGCTCGACGGGACACATTTATCTATTCCTCAGAATGGTAAGAATATCATAGTCCTTAGAGAAGGAATAATTTCACCCTACATAGTGAGTGTTCCACAATCTAACGTAAACTATATCGAAAAAGACGTAGGAGTATATTCCACCTTTGCTGAAGAGGATAATGTTGCTCTGGAAAGAATTGATTTAGATGATGAATTATGGCATATGCACTTTGATAGTTCACGCTCTAACTAAGGCAACGGGGTTGGTATTATCTTGGTTTCCCCTGCAAGAAAAATTCATAATTTTTCATACAGGTTGGAGTTTGCTTGCTCAAACAATGTCGTTGAATTCGAAGCTTTGTTGTTAGGCATTGAGAATGCCCTTAATCTTGGTTGTAGTCAACTTTCAATTTTTGGAAATTCTGAGCTTGTTGTGAACCTAATACGTAAGGCATGCTCTCCTAGCGACAAGTTGATGGAACAATACTCCCAAATTGTTTGGGCACTTGTCTCGAACCTTCTATCTTTTAACATTACCCATGTTAGGAAGGAGTTGAATTCAATAGTTGGTCGGTTAGCTATCTTTGCAGCCTCTCCTACTCAACAACTCTTACCTCACTGCCTGATTTCGATTTCCAATCTCGACATCGTACATATTTTCCTAACCATGTAGGATCTTGGAAGGCCCTCCCTAATGATGAGAGCATGCATGCTATCATCCAAGATGAACCTCTTAAGCCCAAGAAAACTATATTCATGGAAAATAATAAGATTCTTGAGGGCTTGACTCCTCTTGAGGGTTCATTTTTTTTTAGTGTTGGAGGCAATAAAGAAAAGGGAGAGGAGTTACAATTGAAGGTGGTTGAATCCATCTCTATGAACATTAGGACACATGGATCCTCATCGAACGTTAAAATAAATGTCTAGGGTTTGGATAAAGAAGAAATGAAGCCTGTTGAATCACTTGGTGGATTTCAAAAGGTTTTTGCTTGGTGTAATATGGATCTTCATGGTTTTGATCCAGGTCTTGTTCAACATACTATGAAACCAACTAGGCAAAAACAAAGACTTGTTAACTCTACACTAAAAGAAACCTTTCATAGGGAGTCGAGGAATTTCTCAAGGACTAAAATGTTTTTTTTAGTCCACCCTAGATGGGCTTCCAAATGGAAACCTGCTTCGAAGACCATTGATAATATTAGAACCTGCATTAGTCTTCAAACTTTCAGGAAAGCAATTACGAGAAATCCTTTCCCCTCTCTCAGCATGAAAATGTTTCTACGACAGGTTGTAGAGTTACACTTGGATCCCTTACTTGAAAGTTTGTTTGGTTACAATAAAATCGAGGTAGAAGGGGAAAATATTCACAAAACCACTTGTATTACTAATTGTGATACTATGTCTTACAACTACCTGCCTTCTGGCTTATTTGATACAAGTATCACCTTAAAAGGGCCTATACACACAACTTTCGATGAATTGGTCAGTCTCCATGTTTATCTTAATGATTTAATCGTATGCGTTCAAAGGCTGATAGTTACATCAGAATTTCAAGTGTTGGGTCATTTCCAGATTAATTTTGTCTTGGACACTAACTCGGAAATTTTAAAGGAATTACAGAGACGATGGTTTTCTCACAACACTAACAGTCCTCGCTTGAAGTATTGCAAGGGACCAGCATGAAAGTTTTTTTTTTGTTGATTGGATTCTTTTGTATACTATTAGCTTAGCTTTTCTTTCGATTTTGTGTTTTTTTTTCTTTTTTCTTTTTTTGTTATCTCTGCCTTACAACACTTTAATTTTTGCTTTCTAAGTTGAGTTTTTTTTTTCTTGCTCCATTTTATTTCTATCTTTTACTGTTGTTATTTTAATTTCTGCATTATTACTTATGTTGCAATTTATGTCTTTATCATCTTTTGAGTGTTTAGTTAAGATAGAATGTTGGATCAGTCCTGCCACAGTGACACCCCTGTAAAAGCATTGTTGGTCAATAGCAATCAAGCTTACACAGTTTTTATGATCCTTCCTATAAAGGACCTTTGAATTTGTTACATATTTCCGTTGTTGTCTTACAAGGAATTGGTTGTTTCCCGTTTCTTCTTACCTATTCTTCATCCATTGAGATCTTAAGAGCAAATCTATAAGTTTTCCTCTTTCAAGTCAAGAGCATATTCCAGTCAAATGATTATGCATATAGTAGTAAAACCCCTCATACTTAACACTTTTCATGAGTTATTCCCAAATTCCCTGTCATCTTTCCATTAAATCCGATCACTTTCCCCTGTTGCACAATCATTCGAGTTACGTATCCTTGAGATTACTATTCTTGATCTGTGAAACCATGAGTTCTGAGTTCTAATCTGTTAAAAACAAATCTCCCTGTGGAGTCGCCATTTTTTTTATGATTGAAAACATCAACGTAGTTTCGCCCGCAAAGTGTTTCTTAAGCCTATTATATTAAAACTAAATAATACTAGTAGGTGGGACCCCCTTGAACTATTAGAGAGCAGATATGTGCATTTTGATGTTGAGACGATGTGCGACACATGGTTGATGAAGATCTTTTGTTATTGGTTATAAATGAGCTTATGAAAGGTTGGTTTCTTACACTACTACAGCATATGCTATTCATCAATATCATTACGGTATGTTCTTATTACACCTGCATAACAAATATGTTAGTGAAAATTGTAGAAAGGAAATTTTGAGAAAGAGCGAAGTACTATATCTGATGCAAAAGAGACCTAGTTCTGCAATACTACATGCATGAAAGTACTTGTTGATAATTAATTCCTAGCTAACAAGGAAATGGCTATGAAATTGTGTTAAAATGCATTTTATATGCATATGGTGGAAATTTTGGTGGCGCATGGAAGTAATGGATTTCGATTTTATATAGTCTATATGTATGGTGATTATGTTATGTTTCAGGTTGATGTTGATCACGTTATTGGTGATGATTCTATACATGATCGTTTAGATTGTATAGTGGTCAAGCGATTTATTTGAGTTATATTGGGAATGTAAACATAGGTGGCACATTTGGCACAGTAACAATGAAAATGGTTGAATTGTTATACGGAACTTGGATTATGCTATGGTTTAAATATGTTGGTGTTCTCGATGAAAGGGTTGATTAATGGTGTTAATGGAGGGCTCGTTGGCATGTACTATGGAGTAAATGAGATGTGGGTGGAGGCGACATGCATTTATTTCACGTCACCTTTACCCTTCCCGTTGGTCGCCACCCTATTCGGACTATTGTTTGTTCTTGTTGTTGTGTTCACGCTCCAGATTTTTGGCAGGGTGAAAACACTCGGCCACCTCTCATCTTAAGGATTTCGATTAAAAGATATGTATTTTTTGGCCATTCTTGACTTCACTCTGGTTACAAAATAATTTTGGCTCAGTTGTGTGGGTTTATGTTTGTCCTAAGTGATGCAACTGTGTGGAATTTTGGTTTTGAATGGAAAAATGATGGTTCTGCTTATAATTGTTTTGAGTTCATTGGAGTTTTCCTGGGTGATAGCGTTTTTTTACCACTGCGTTTGGTTAAAGGTTTTTTAAATCATGGCTGGATGGTTGTCTTCGTGATTCTTGGCTTTAACTAGAGCCATGTTTTTGTTTCGGCCCTATCAAAGAACTGCCTCCCGTTCTCAAGTGAATCATAGTCCTCCTTGTGCATATGTCTTTCGCCTCGAACTTTCATTATAGTTGGTGCCGTTCCTCCTATGAGGGCTACTATGAAAACCCTCAGCCCTCCAGACTGGAGTTGTATAGGGAGACTGGCGCTGCATAGGGAGACTGTCAAGCATGTTAAGTTGTTCTCGATTATTATGGTCTATTACTTTGAAAGTGGGCTCACACGTTGGTCGTATTGCAATCATGTTGGTATAGTTTTTCGTCACTGCCTATGTGATAATAACGTGAGCCTTACATTTCCAATTTGCACTTCTAAAAGTTCACAGTCACTCGCCTGATGTCAAAGAAACTCAGTTGTTTTTAAATGGAAGGGCCTCTGCCTATTTCGATTGGATGGGTGGGTATGCACAAATACCACGGCTTGTTCGATTGATTGATTTTTTTTGCCAAAATGGTGAATTGTTGGTTGATGTACAGTCACTAGTTTGGCACTTATGGTGATTTGGTTGATGCCTAAAATTGGTCACGAATGCTTAGGGTTGTTCACACAGGTCACATTCAGTGTTTGGTGTTTTTCAAATGAAACATTGGGCATGACAAATATGTTTCCCCCTGGGGCCGAATGACAATCAACTGGTTAACTATAGAAGGCATATCCACGACATCTCGTGTTGTTGGTTGATAGGCCTGGGTGCGCACGGTTTTGATTGAATCACGGTGTCACTTAAACGAACCAACCACTTATTTATGCGCACAACCCCAACACGATATGTTGAGTTATTGGCACGACTTTGTGTTTGTTGTGACAAGTGGAAATGTTGTATTTTGGAGTTTGGTTGGTTGTGCTCTGTGTGTAGTATGGGTAGTTTGTTTTATACTCAGTGATACCCTCAGAGTTTTTTAAGCATGTTATTTATTGAAATTGACCACTATTGATGACAGTCGTGTCGGGTATTTGGCTCGGCTCTTAAGTTGCATTGAGATTTTTTGTTTTACAGTGGCATGGTTACATTGCCTTGGACATTTACTCCTACATAGCCTGTGTCTAAATGATGACTGTTGGTTGTATAGTCAATTGTCATTTCAGGGATGGCATGTGAGGTTTTGATTATTTTGATTTTTCTATTGTATATATATATGGGAACGAATATCATTACAGATCATGATTGGCTCTATTATAGAAATAGTGATTTCATTATTATTTTGGAGATGCTACTTTTTAGATGTGGATTGGGGAAATGTATGGAAGTAGTGGATGTTAATGATTACAGATTGGGAATGAGTGTTGTTGTTGACTATTATAAAATGCAGAATGTGTGAATAAAGGGAACATAACCTCTTACAAATTGTGTGAAATACTTCTGTTTTGTGATGGTACTGTGTTGGATATTAATGGACAGTGAAATTAAGAAAATACACATGAATTATGACTCAGTCATCTGATTGTTGGTTGATGCATATTTTTCTTACTGCAAAATATGTTATGGATTGCTTGATTAATCTCATGAACAGTAAATGTTTTTTCCCCTCTCATTATCTCATTTTCCGCTAATTACAAACCCCTCACATATCCCATATTCATTTTGTTCACTCTTTGTTCTGATATTGATTACAACCAAGATAATTTATGTGTTAAGTGGATGAAGTGGCAGTGTCTTGAGTGGATTGCGGTAAAGTTTATTAGGTTGATTTACAATTGATTTTTGTTGTCATTGAGCAGTGACCATTTCTTCTCCCCTTTCATTATATCATATTTTCTCTCAATACAAACCCCTCACATATCCCAGAACACTGTTTCACCCCCCTGCTCATTGATTAATGTTAGAACAATTTTTATGGATTGGATTGCATGAGCCTGCTACATTCTAAGCCAAATCTATTTCGTATTTTTTTAAGGAGCTGTCATGCATGGTTATTTAAAAGACTATTTTCTAATCGTTAACATATGCAGGATGAGCTTTTTTAGTCGGGGAATCCATGGCCGAGGAAACAGAGGTAGAGGTAACTGGAAACGAGGCCCAAGATGAACTAGGTTCTCTATACATTTTGATGTTGATTGAGAATAGCTTGGTCAATTGTTTCATGCTGGATTCTTTAATTGGATTGGGCAGGGAATAGTCCAACTGAGGAATAAAAGGCCTCCATTTCAAGCCCCTCAAGCCCTCGGCATCCCTGTGCCTCCTCATGTCTCTTTACATCTTGAAGTTCCGGAAAATGATTGGTGGCAGGAGATTGTTCACCTGACAATCTCCCAACACCATGGTTGGCCCAACTTACTTTGCCTACTCCTCCACTTTTGAACCCCATTTTCCAAGCTACCCCTAACCACTTGCCAGTGCAATCCTCCCACGCCAGCAAGAGATTGAAAATTGAATCCCACCATGCATTTGATAAAGGAAAAGCTAGTTTGCCCCTTCCTCACCCTCATATGACTCTGACAAATCTGTTTCTTCACAAATGCATTTGAGGAACGATTGTTCCCATCTGATCAGTGAGATAAATCCTAAAGGCTCTGCCCCAGTCCAAGGCAAATTCAGGAAAATCAAGAGGTGACAACAGCAACCAAGGAAGGGTTGCATCACAGACTGGAAAATATGGCTTTTGATTTTTATGTTATTTATTGTTTTATCACGGTGGACTTCATGGATTTTGGATAGCTTGTTTTATTTTGGACAAATGAGTATTATTTTGAAATATTTTCAAATTTCATGAGCTAAAATTGCCAAAATTAAATGTGTTTTAGGGCAGGCACAAGGGGTGTGTTTGTTTAACTAATGGATTATTTTATGATGGTTATGATTGTTATAAACTAAAGGGAATCACAAGGGGTCCCACCTACTAGTTATTATTTAATTATGACCCTATTATGATTATTACTCCCCTCCCCCTCCCCTCACTAAAGTTAGTTGAGTCTTTAGTTAGCTTAACTAATAAGTTGGTTCAACTACTTCAACCAATTCTAATTTATTAAAAGCAGAAGTAAGGGGAGGAACAAGAGGAGGATAGAAGAAGAATCATGCTAAGGTTTGCTCTTTGAGTTTGTGTTGAGATAATTCAGTTTTCATTCATTCATATATTCATCATAACCTAATTCTCTTTTATTACAGCAGGGTCTTATTGTAGACAACAATATTCAGAGCTGAATCAAATCATTCAGACATTTGTTCTTCAGAGGTGTTGATCTATCTTTGATAGTCTGTGTAGACTTGTCTGTTTGTGAATTACCTTTCATGACTGGCAAAGGCTATTGTGCAGAGTTGAGTGGGCAGCAATTTGTGGCAAGCTGATCCAGCTTTTAGAGTTTAGTTTTGGTTTTCTGTTAGAGGTCCTTTTGTATGTTCCATCATGGATGTCTAAGTTTGACTTTGGTCCAAGATTTATGTATGAGACTTTGTAAAGAAAATGACTCTTTGGTGAATTGGAATGAAATAAAGGATTGCTTTATGTCTCAATTGTCTTGATTATCATCTTGATGTCTTCACTTCTGTTCTTACATTTATTTCAGCAACTGATATGTTCAGAAAAATATATAAAAAGTGAATTTCCAGCAAGCTTTTTGTTGATAAAAGACTAGCCCAAGCACTTGTAATTAATACTTGTGAGTTAGGATATATATTTTGTTTGCTATAAATATAGGGTTATATTCTCGTCTACTTTACTTTAGCCAAGTAAAGTCTGAAAATGTTTGAGTAAGATCAATTCATATCTTTTCCTCAACAACCAACTGAATGGTAGTGTCATACCACTACATGCCCATGGAACGAATAGGTTGGCTCGTGATGAGACCCCCTATCCTCCAACTAGGTCTTAATTTTATTAGTTTATGGGTCCCTTTGTTTCTTGTTGAGAATCATTTTATTGCTTTCTCGGGGATCCCTAAGCGAAGCATTTGAAGGTTTTGTTCTTTTCTCTTTTATCTTTTGCCAGCTACTTTTACCCTCTGGTCATTTATCCCCTTCTTCCCACAAGGTAAGGTACAACCCTTTGCTAGCTTGGAAAAACCCAATGCCTGAACCAATGTAGGGGATTGATGAGAGGAAAAAAAATGAAAAGTGATAAGTATGGTGGGAATGGACGATGACCTTTCATGAACCCACTCAGTGGAAACTCAAACCCTATGAGAACCAACTTGTTAGGGCATTCTATCATTCCCCCCAGGTGTGGACAAGTGGAAAGGCATAAGTTCCAAGCACACGTGAGAAGTAGAAATAATTAAATCCACATATTCAAATGTTTTGAGAATCAGAGTGACACATACCATGATACCCGAACTCATTACCTCATGGAACAACACCCATTGTTTCTAAAGGACCAGGCCGATGGGATGGATAATACTACTACTGACAAGATGTAAGCATTGAAGAAGAAGGATGGGCCCTCCAGGGCCAAGCTCAAGTCAATATGGATCTCGGTACTCCATGTCTAGGACCTGTGGGCCGCGAGACACAATCTTCTTATTTATCCCTAGGCTAGGGGATAACAGTCCCCAAAATTATTTATGATAACTTGGAATTATTATAGTAGTATTAAAGCTAATATTTAAGTAATTCCATTATATTGCATAGTTGTCTCAAAAGTTTCTTATATAGTAGGGTGTCGAAGCAACGCCCCTACTACGGGTCAAGATACATATTTGTGTGTGTGTGTGTGTTTTGCATGTGCTAAAGTGATGTGCATGATTACTCATAGGTTGGTTTTCTTGGTTACATTATTAGGTTCATATGTTTTGGACCTTATATTAAGATTTTTGAAGTTATAAACATGTTTTCCAAAAGTTGTTCTATTGCTAAAATTGTTCAATGTTTAGAAGTCACACCTTTTATGTTCATCAAGTAGAATTAGAGTAAGATTCAAGAATGCAGATCTCCACATAGTGTAATAAATCATTTTGGAATATAATCATGTTAGTATTTTTAAATGAAATGTTATACTCCAAACAGATTTATTATATTAGAGTAAAATAATGTGGGTATTAATTTTTTTTATTTTTGTTATATTTTTTTTACCTTGGGTTCCGTTCACGTTCTTTTATTAGAGTAAGATAATGTGGGTATTAATTAATTTATTTTTGTTATATTTGTTTACTGTTCAAGTTCTTTTATTAGAGTAAGATAATGTGGGTATTAATTAATTTATTTTTGTTATATTTGTTTACCTTGGGTTCTGTTCAAGTTCTTTTACTCTATTTTTCATTTTTTTTCTCAATTTTGAACAGTGTTACAAGGTTGCATCTTGACATTAATTAAAAAACATTCAAACATCTAACCTTAGACTTCTTGTAGAATCCATACACACTTACATTCTTCATCCTCAATAAAATCAATAAATATAGTACCTTCTTGAAATACCATCCTTGGTTTTTTGTTGAATGATCCATATCAATAGGTACAAAGGTCAATGCTCCATCATATTATCAAGGCATATGAACATATTAATTTTGCAATATGGAAACTAAGTGCAATGCCCCACCCAATGTGGGATTTAAAAGCCTATGTTGTAAGTCTTTCAATGGTGTAATTGCATTATTTACAACAAACGCCCATATAATCTTCAACACATCAATTAAAAATACGTGGTTGGACTACTTAAGCGCTATGGATACATATATTGTTGCAAAATCCCACTAAGAATTCTTTGATGCAAATACTTTTTAATGGACATTAATTTCTAGTACTATTTGATGTATTAGTGAGTTTCTTTCTAATGTCTTATTGAATGTTATGAACATAGGTGTTCAACAAAATCTCATCAGACAATTTCATAAGAAAGGTAGCACCATAGGCATAGTTAATAAACAAATTCTCATCACACAATTTCCAAAGAAAGGTAACACTATATGCATAGTTAATGAAGGGTGGAGTCAAGAGCAAACCATCCAATTACAAAATCAAAACATGTTCCAAGGGAAACTGTGTAGAACTATCCTAACACTTAAAAAGATAGATACGAAGATGTATTCCTCTTTCATATACTTATGTGTAAAGATAAAATGTGAAACAAATTTTATTAGAATTTAATCGAAATTGTTGGGATTCTTTCACTCGATACTGATTGCATCATTGTTTTCAATCATTTACCAAGGTGTTCTTTGCACACAGTTCAATAGATAAAATTAGAATATATTGGATACTGTTGACCCCAAAATCTCACCCTTGAGATTTGGATGGTCAAAGGGCTAGTCTATCATGTCAGACTGGCATTCAGATGTTCTTCTTGATAGTACAGGACCATCATTCAGAGGTCTTCCAGGAACAATGATTCTTGTTCTGGTCAATTAGAGGATGGTTTCTTATAGGTGTTGAGTTTAGATCTTGTTTCGGTGATTTCTGAGTTATTACAGGATGAGATTTCAATTCCAGGTTTGAGTATGAGAGACTTGCATAATTATGGGACACTTCTTGCCCATAAGGATCTTATTGACCCCTCACATAAGTTATTTGACATCGTATTCTTACTCCTTGTCCATTTCTTCTTCCAATGAGTATAAACTCGATGGTATTTGGACAACCTGTTTTTTTGGGTGATGAGGTGGCATAGGTGATGATGTGGAAGGGTGAGTTCGCAACCCATGTGGGGCCCACATGTCTATATCTGAGTCCTTTTTCCTCCAAAAACTGGGCCCACTAAGGCACTCAACACTTTCTAAATTAAAACTGGATAAAATAAAGAAGATTCCCAAAGTCATAAAGCATTCTAAAGCAAGTCAAAAGGTCAAATTGGGCGAGTTGTCTCCTTTCTACTTTATCTTTAGCTTTCTGCTTTAGATTTTAGCCTTTAACTTTTATCTTTTCATTTCCCAACTTTCCACTTTTCCTGCTTTATCTTTTGCTTTTGCTTTACACTTTTCCCTTTCCCAACTTTCCACTTTTCCTTTAGCTTTTGCTTTAGCTTTCCACTTTTTCCTTTTCTCCCTTTTCCTTCCATTCTATCACTCATGCGCCATATTTCTCTCCATGAGGTGCGCCCCTCTTACCATTTTGGCCACAACTTCTCCATACCTAACCAGTTTTGACCCATCTGACCTCCATTCTTCTCCAGATAACCCCCAGATTTGACCAGGAGGCTTGGAAAAGATTTTCTTAGCCAATTTTAGCAGGTATTAATGCATTGACACATGGAAGATGGACAGATTGGCAAATGGGCAAGTGATATTGGTTATATTTTGGCCCAGTTTGGAAACATCATGGCGAATTCTTGATGTAGTCAGTTATATATGCAACATTCTTTCATAGTTTACAGCTTGATCACTCTATTGCAGGAGCATTACTACTCTCTCATTCTATTCTATCTCTCATTCTAGCTTCAGATTCTCATATTCTTGGAGATTATTGTAAAGGTTCATGGATTTTCTCTGTGATGGAGCCATTCCTATGATTTGACATGAATAAAGAGTCTTATGTGTTGATTTTGGCCTAGATTCTTGTTGTAGCATTGGATTTCTAACAAATTGCATATTTCTTGAAGCTCATCCTTCACTAGGGGTCGATTTGGCACCATTGGAGTGTTCGTTTCTTATTGATTTTTTTCTTTTTTCATTCTATTGGTTCGCTATGCTTAGGGTTTTCCACTAAAATTTATCTAAAATCTATTTTTTATGCAAGTTTTGGGTGAGGTTATCTAACCCTCATTCCAAAACCATTTTGTTCTTGTTGATTTGTGTTTTTGCAGGTGAGATTTCATCCATCAAGCAGCATGTCCTAGGGTATCCTCCCTGTGGTTGGCACGCACCAGCCCAAAACAAGAGGGGTGTTATCATTCATGACCTTAGGACCCACCCCTAAATTAAGCCTAGTTTGATTCCCTCAACCTACATTTGACCTAAAGCCTAGAGTTTCAATTTTAGTCTTAACAAATTGACGTCATTGTTGTTAAAATATTGTGTAACTACAAAAAATATTCTTATCCCCTTTTGTGGATAAAGCAAAAGATAATATATATATATATATATATATATATATATTGACAAGTCGGCCCCATTGTGCCTAGACAAGACAAATGTAAATTAAAAAGGTAAAGTGGGCAGGTCGGCCCTGACCTAATTATTAGGGGGGTACAACTTGTATTTATAAGAGGCCTAGCACATCATTTGTACACACACTCATCAAGCTCTCTATCAAGTGCGCAAGTCTGAGAGTGACGCAGCTACAAGGAAGAGTATCTCAGTAAAGGTGAAGGTTATCTTGGTGAAGGACTATCTTGGTCTAAGTGGTGCACTACTCTATTTTGGTTAGGGTTTCTGGTGGATCTTCAGTTTGGTGAGATCTATCTTATAAGAGACATTGTACTTGGTTATTGAATCTATATTAAAGAAGTTTTGCTAGGTTTCCCAAGATAAATGCTTGTCTACTCTGTGATTGTGTTTATTTCAGTAATATCCTTATTATGTTGTTGTTATAATGAAGATTAATAATAACAGATTAAGCAAGAAACTTTAACATGGTATCAGAGCTAAGTTGAAGAGAGCATTTTTCACAGAAAAAGAAAAACGTGATTGTTGTCATACAAGAAAATTAGGGCTTTATTAAAGAGAAATTTCAGCCCAAAGATCATCTAGAAAAGTGTGCCCTAGACTAAGGAACTCATTGGCACCTTCAATGCACATTGGATATAACTCCCAGAAAGTGAAACCCTAGTTTTCACCGATACCAAAAAACCAAAAGTACCAAAAGTACCAAAAAACCAGGAAACCAAAACCATTACTAGAAGTACCAGTTCAAATTTCCGCAAGCTCAGTTTCAAGGGGTAAAATTTGGAATTTTCAGAAAATGACTATACTAGCATACTCACCTCAGTCCAGCGCATCTTTTGGTGAGTTCAGTTTTCAGATCCAAGAAATTTGATTTTTTTATTATTATTATAGCCTGGATGGCTAGGGATTCTATCACAAGAAAGAATGGCTATCGGTATGAGGGTAGAAGACAGGCTGGAAGGATATGGAAACTTTTAATCTTGGAAGCATAGGTTGCAGATGATTCTAGACGAGAACATGTCACAGTGAATGTACCAGAACCAAAGGAAGAAGAGTAAAAGACCAAGCATAAGGAAAAGGGAAAAGAAAATATCAAGCACATGTGGAAGAGGAAGAGGAAACTCCTCCCTCAAAGAAATCTTTAGTATAAATTGAGGATTATATACTTTAAGTTGAATATAGTTGATCTGAAGAAAGATAGAAAATGGTGGAGTTCATGGAGCCTCCCCACACAAAAACAAAAGATAAGTATTCATGTTTATTTTTAGTATCTTATTTACTTTAATACCTTATCATTACAAGTTAGATTTCTGTGAGAATGTTAATTAACCTCGTTTCATTTCAGTATATATGCAGGTATATGAAGGAAGTATCAAAGAAGAGGATACATAAAGAGATAAAATATTTATTTCAGGTATGATCACTCATGAGAGTGACAAAGCTATTTGTTTAGCTATGATAGTAAGGGAAAATTTGGTAATTTCATAGCTAGAGTGAAAAAGAGTTCAAAAGTCTTATTCATGATTAGGGTTTCAGATGTGTACATGGTTGAACAAGTTTTGCTTAAGAAAATATTTGTACTACTCTGATAGAAATCATGATAGAGTTTTATTTGATTACTACTTATTGTTACTAACTAATTGGCTAAGTGACATATCTCAAAAATCATGTTGTAAGTAAGTTTATAGGTCTCGGAAGAAATAACTTATGCCTTGACTTGCAGAAGTTAGACAGCATGAGAAGGACTTATGATATGGTGACAGTCAGTAAGAACCAGACAGTATCCAGTATTCATATAGGAGCAGGAGGCTCCTAAAGATGCAAAACAGAAATGTTCAAGATGAAGAGAAAGATGGATACTCAGATATAGTTGATGAGATGCAAGTAACTGCAGGTTTCTCCAGTACCGTTCTTATAGATGCAGAGAGAGCAGGTTGATCCAGTATGAAATCAAAAAGAAAGAAATGTTCGAACTCAAAAAAGCACCTAGGATATTACAAAAGAAAACTTCAAGGATGATGATTAGAAGCCCTTAGTTTGGTGCAAGAGGGAGCTTTGTCTCCGAGTTCGAAATGGAGGATCGTGATTTGGTGCAGTTAGGAAAGAATATGGATAGTGCCTAGATATTTTGATCAAGATGAAAGTTATCCAGTAGATGTATGGTGCCCAACCGATGGGTAGCATGGTATTATACCATGGAAAGATTTTGGACCACAAGAGATTTTTTTTCAAATCCCATAGCTAGACCTTCGTAGAGAAGGAAGAGACCTTCGTAGAGAAGGAATGAGAAACCCCACAGGTAGACCTTCATAGAGAAGGAAAAGAGAAGAGACCTTTGTAGAGAAGGAAGAGACCTTCGTACAGAAACAGAAAGAGAAGACACCTTCGTAGAGAAGGGGAATGAGAAATTTTCCAAGGTTGGCCTCTGTCCAAGTTTTGAGTTTTGGATACTCTAGGGAAATGCTAGAATACCCTTGTAGAGAGGGGTGTGACCACCCTCGTAGAGAGGAGTGTGGATGTTTTTCCAAGGGGCAGCGGGCAGATACTCTCCTCTAACCAAGGATTGAATAGCCTAGAACACAAACCTTGACCATGTGGAATGGTTAGTTGGCTCTTGAGGCTTGTGTTGTGATCCTGCGTGGATCATGGAAAGGGATTCTAGTCTTGCCTGGGGTAGCATATTAGCTTCTCTAGTTCATGTGGGATGACTAGGAGTGAAGCTATGGTAGTATTCCTCCCCAATGGATGGGTGAGATAGATGACTACAAGAGAAGGGAGAACATAAAGGAATGGAAAAAATCATAGAATATCTTCTGTGTGAAGATAAGAAAGAATATCTTCTGCGTGAAGATGAAAGAAAGAAAGAGTATCTGATGTGCGAAGATAAAGAGAGAAAAAACTTATTTAATATGGATTCATGGAGAACCAGTCAGTGATTGTGATGCTAGATGACCAAGTGGATTATATTGATGCCTCCTATTGCCCAATTGATAATGTTATCCAATTGATGTTGTTGCCCAGTTGATGATGTTGCCTAGTTGATAATGTCATCCAATTGATGTTGTTGCCCAGTTGATGATGTTCTCCAATTGATGATGTTATCTATTTGATGTTGTTGTCCAGTTGATGATATTGCCCAAATAATATTGTTCAATTGATGACGACAACCAGTGACCTGTCAAAAGATAAAGAATATCCTTCTTGTTAAGAGGGAGTGTTAAAATATTGTGTAACTGCAAAGAATATTCTTATCCCCTTTTGTGGATAAAGCAAAATATAAAATATATATATTGACAAGTCGGCCCTATTGTGCCTAGACAAGACAAATGTAAATTAAAAAGGTAAAGTGGACAGGTCGACCCTAACCTAATTATTGGGGGGGCACAACTTGTATTTATAAGAGGCCTAGCACCTCATTTGTACACACACTCATCAAGCTCTCGATCAAGTGCACAAGTATGAGAGTGACGCAGCTACAAGGAAGAGTATCTCAATAAAGGTGAAGGTTATCTTGGTGAAGGACTATCTTGGTCTAAGTGGTGCGCTACTCTGTTCTGGCTAGGGTTTCTGGTGGATCTTCTGTTTGGTGAGATCTCTCTTGTGAGAGACACTGTACTTGGTTATTGAATCTATATTAAAGAAGTTTTGCTAGGTTTTCTTCCCCTTGAGGGTTTCCCAATATAAATGTTTGTGTACTCTGTGATTGTGTTTCTTTCAGTAAGATCCTTATTATGTTGTTGTTATAATGAATATTAATAATAACAGATTAAGAAAGAAACTTTAACAGTGGTCGAGGAAGAATTCCTAAGCCCTGGTAGACGACATTTTGGTGAGTTTTAGTTCACCTGGAGGCTCCACAAAGATCTAAAGTGACTCCAATGAGGACCTTACGTAGATCGGCCCGTTTAAACCCAACCCCACAGATCCTTGTTGCAAATCTGCATCTTTCATCATCTTCATCCTTTGCGCAATCCCTACTTCCTCCTACCCCTGTTGCGCAAGTGAATACTTTTCTTTTACCAGTTTTCTCGATGACATGAGTAAACCAACCTAGGATTTCCTTCACACTCAACCTGTATGCGCCCTTGAACTTGGCCAACGTTGCAAATCCTTTGAATGCTTTTCCTGTTGGAAACTATGGAAAATACATGCCTAAGTTTGTTGGGATCAACACCATCATTGCAGAATCGCACATCAAATATTTCTTGGAGTATCTAAAAAACATAGGTGTGACTAAGGAAGATGTGGTCATGAGGCCTTTTGCGTAGTCACTAACTTTGGATGCAAGAGATTGGTACAAAGCACTTGCAGTGAATAGTATTGATGGTTGGAGTATTTTTCATGACAGATTCATGGACAAATGGTCTCACAAACATGACAATGTTTTTTTCCTTAAATATTTTTCCTTGATTAAAAAAGATGAAAACGAATCCATGGAAGAATTTAATTCACATTTTATGAAAACTTATTTGATAAGATTCCACATATTGTTAGACCTAATCTGGCTAGTGCTTTAATCTTTTATATTGAACAATTTGATGGATTATTTGGTGTTTTCTTAAAACATAAAGAACCACACGATCTGGAAAACGCTTTCAAGGAATCCCTCAAGATGGAAACACATTTCTTCACTGCAAATCAGTCCAAGGTGTCACTGCAATAGATGCTAGATCCACGACGCTGAAAGGTATCTCAAACCCCTTCTCCACCTCTTGCTCAATCTCTTATAGAAATTAAGAAAGAAACCAAGAAAGACGAGGATGACTTATCTAGTAATCCCCAAGTCGTGATCTTGTTGCAAGACCTTGTCCAGAAGCTTAATGTCCAAGATAAACCCTCCCATCCATCTGCTTCATCCCAAATAACTTTCAATCAAGAGAGGAGAATCTTCCAGGCCCACGGAAACTTTGAAAAACTTGAAAACCCAAATCCAGCTCCAAGAGCAAACTTTGTAGGGAAAAAATCCCTTCTCTCAAGCCCTTACTGTAGAGCTTGTGACATGCCTCATCCTGAGGATACTTGCCAGTTGTTTTCCCAATATGTGCATGCCTTCATAGGACCAGATAGTCATGAGGACCACATGGTCAACATGACGGGATAAATCCATGAGGAGTTGGAAGATTATCGAGAACACCCCTATGCATCCTCGTCATAAATCCAATCTCATAACATAGGTGTTTTTCAAATTGATTATTCCCTTCACTAGGAGGCTAGGTCCACTTTAGATTCACCTGTTGCATGGCCTGCTAGGAGAGAGGAAATCCAAAAAGCTAAGGAGGTGTGCATGGCTAGGTTAGAATATATCCAAAGACAGTGTGTTAGAAGGAACAGATCCAAATATCCCCACACTTCCAAGGAGCCTTCCTCATCAAACCAACAAGAAAATCAAGCCACAAACGCTCTTTTGCCAACTCCACAAGGTCCCAAACGAAATGTATCATCTTTCGTTGACCAAAACAGAAGTGGAAAACTAGCAATGAA
This sequence comes from Picea engelmannii, assembly GCA_009831015.1. Classification (NCBI taxonomy): domain Eukaryota; kingdom Viridiplantae; phylum Streptophyta; class Pinopsida; order Pinales; family Pinaceae; genus Picea; species Picea engelmannii. The sequence goes on from ML795400.1 coordinate 107,360, forward strand.
TGTTTACAGCAGCAGTACAGCCACAAATCAACAAGTTGTCCAAGGTAAATCTGCTACAAATCAACAAGCTCTTCAAGGTAAATCTACTCCAAATCAACAAACAATTCAAGGTAATGTTGTTGCCCCTAATGTTGATTTTACATGTTTTTCTATTGAGGTCGAATTAGCCAAGGTAAATATCCATATTCCCCTCAAAGAGTTAGCAAAAAATCATTCTTATCAGCAATCTGTTTCGAAATTTGTGGGTTGTCCTGTGGATGAAGCTAATCTAAATGATGAGATTCTTGAAATTTTCCTAGGGACAAGTAGGCGAGAGAAAAACCTCATGCCTTTTTTCATGTCTTTACAAATTAATGGTTTAATTTTTAGGAATTTCGTGCTTGATTCAGGTGCTTCAACTAACATTATGACATTAGAAGTAATGAATCAATTATGCTTGCAGATTACTAGGCCTTATAGAAATGTTAAAGCTATGGATGCTAGAGAAGTTGAATGCCTTGGTATTATCAAAGACTTACACATTTGCTTGCTTGCATGTCCATAGAAGAGCATGGTTATGGATGTGGTGATCATTGATTTCCCTACTCAGTGGGGGATGCTATTGTCTCGTAAATGGTGCACAGATGTGGGGGGAACCTTGCAAATGGATTTGACTTATGTTGACATATCGGTGAAGGACAATATAAAGATCCATGTCTTCAGAGAACAAAAGATGCTCCATAATGTGGATGACCCAAATATAGGAGACAGTGATCTTATGTATCCGAACGTCAAAGAGCCTTGAGGCCGAGGAGGGTGATCTAGGAAACTACATGCTTACAAATGATGTAGACCCCCATATTCCTGTTGTTTCAGAATACGAGCCAAATCAGGTGTGGCTTATGCATTTTGATGGTTCTAGTTCTTACATTACATTCAGCGCATGTATATTTTTCACTACACCTAACGGTATGATTTATCCATTCTCTTATCGCTTAGAGTTTCCATGCACTAACAATATGGCCGAGTATGAGGCTTTGTTTCTAGGTTTGAAGAAATCGAGAAAAATGGGGGTAAAATGCCTTAGAGTGGAGGGAGATTCCGAGCTAATTGTGAAACAAGTATGAAAAGAATGTGAAACAAGACATCCATGCATGAGAAGGTACAAGAATGTGGTATGGGATGAGATTGAATTATTTGATGAATTTAATATTTCTCATATTAGTAGAGAGATAAATAGGGAGGTTGATGCTCTTGCTAGATCAGCCACTTTGTTTGACCCCACTCTTTCTAATCCCTACATTCACCATTTAGTTGAGTTATCTTTTCACCCACATGTTCCTGATAACATTACTGCTATGCAAGTTTTTGATGATGAAGAGAAAATTTTAAATTTTATGCATGGTGAGAAAGACTTTTCTGATTGTTTGATTGATGAGGTGCAGGATGGGAAGGATATTCCTGTGATTCAATTGAGATCGAATCATATAATTGTTGGTTTAGTTCCTCTTGAGAATATGTTTGATAGATCAGATAGGTTTTTGAATAAAATGAAGAAAATTGATACAACTGATGTTTCCTCATAGGTTGATGACATAAATGTGGGTTCTGAGGAGTCCCCTTGCTACATCAAGATAGGTAAAGCATGCACAGAGAAAGAACAAAAAGAGATCATCAGTTTGGTCCACGAGTACAAGGATGTATTCGCTTGGTTGTATGACGAGTTGAAAACCTTTGACCAAAACGTCCTTAACCATGAGATCACTCTCCGAGAAGATACCAAACCATTCAGAAAGAGACTTAGATTCATAAACCCCAAAGTTTCCCCAACCATTCAGAAGGAGCTGCAAAAGCTATATGAAGAAAAAATCATTGAGCATATCAGGTATTCTGAATGGGTGTCAAATGTTGTAGCGGTGAGGAAGAAGAATGGGGGAATTAGAGTATGCATTGATTTCAAGAACTTGAATAGGGCATGCTTAAAAGACAATTATCCTTTGCCTAGCATGGACCACTTACTATAGACAGTTGCAGGTTCATAGATGATGTCCACACTTGATGGATTTTCGGGTTACAACTAGGTTGCAGTGGCCAGGAAAGATCGCCACAAAACCGCTTTTGTTACTCCTTGGGGCACTTACTCTTACATCAGGATGCATTTTGGCGTGATAAACACTGGTGCAACAATCGAGCGAGCTATGGATCATGTATTTAAATATTTTTTTATTTAAATTCATAGTTGTTTATCATGATGTTATAACCGTGTATTCTAAAAAGAGGCCTGATCATATTTCTCATTTGTGTGTTACTTTTGACGGGTGCCAGAAGTTGGGCATTTCACTCAATCCCAAGAAGTTCTTCATGGGTATGTTTGAGGCCAAACTGTTGGGCCATATTGTTTCAAAAGAGGGAGTGTGAATTGATCATGAAAGGGTCAGTGGCATACAGGAAGTTCCATTGCCTAGTACTATAAAAAGGTATCCAATCTTTTCTTGGGTGAGTGAACTTTGTGCACAGATTTACCCCCAACTTTGCAGAGATCGTAAAGCCCATTACAGATATGTTGAAGAAGGGGTATGACATGGTTTGGAGGGAAGAAGGGAAGCAATCTTTCGAGAGCATCAAATAAGCTCTTTCTCACTCTCCTACTTTAGCTAGTCCTGATTATGCACATGATTTTTAAATATTTTCTTTTGCATCTGATCAGACTATTGCTTGTGTTTTATTGCAGAAAAACATAGATGGCCATGAGCAATGGATTGCATATATGAGAAGGTCCTTGCAGGGATCTGAGCTCAAATACAAGTCCATGGAGAAACAGGCCTATGTTATGGTCAAAGGATTGGCCCATTTTAGGCCTTACTTTTGGAACTCACACATTGTAGCATATGTCCCTTTCCTTGAAGTAAAAGATATATTGGCTCAAAAGGAGTGTTCACGAAATAGAGGGTTGTGAGTGACAAAAATACAAGAGTATGAACTGGAGGTAAAGATTGCTAAAACTATTAATGGTCAAGGACTAGCTGAGCTAATGACTGAGAAGGACTTGGAACCTGAGGTAATTAATCAGGTAAATTTTGTTTCTCATGATTTTCAAGTTTCTGAATGGTATCGTGACATTATCTTTTACTTGCAAAACTCTTCATGTCCTTCTAACTTCAGTAAGAAGCAAAAGCGATCTATGCAACTCCGTGTTGTTAAGTAATTTATTTGGCAAGGTCGCTTGGGATGGAGAAGCCCTCATGGGATGATTTTGAGATGTGTGTTACCGCATGAGACACATGAGATCATGACTGAGTTGCATGAGGGAGTATGTGGTGGTCATTTTTCTGGTAGGACCATCACCCAGAAGATTATGTGTGTCGGATACTATTGGCCAACTCTATTCAGAGATACTCATACTTTCATCTGCGCATGCAAGCCTTGTTAGAGGTTTGAGGGAAAGAAGAAACTGCCAACATTTCCCTTAGATCCAGTTGTGATAGAGGCCCCTTTCCAGCAGTGGGGGTTGGACTTTATTAGACAAATTCCACAGGTTTCTAGTGTTGGCCATTCTTGGATATTGGCAGCTATTTATTACTTCACTAGGTGGTTAGAAGCCATTCTTCTCAGGACATCATCCTCCGTTGCCATTATTTGATTCATGGAGGAGAATTTACTCACTCGATTCGGAGTCCCTAAGAATATTACGACTGATAATGCCAGTGTATTTAGATCAGTCGAGTTGGTGGCTTTCTGCTTGAGGCTTGGTATCACTCTAGCCCATTTGGTTAACTACTACCCACAGGGTAATGGACTGGAAGAGTCCTCCAACAAGAACTTGATCAGGATAATCAGAAGAAAAGTCGGTGAAAACAAGAAAGCTTGGGATAGCAATCTCAAGTATGCATTGTGGGCTGACAGAGTGACAAAGAAGCAGTCAACTGGTAAGGCACCCTTCGAGTTGGTCTATGGTGTTGATGTAATCCTACCAGTTAACTTGATGATTCCAATCCATGAAATGATTAGAGAGTTCGCTACAGATGAGGAGGCCTTTCATGGCCAATTTGATGATCTAGTTCAGCTTGAGGAGGATAGATCAGAGGCTTTGACACATTTCATTGATCATCAGAGACATGTAAATAAATCCTTTGATAAGAGGGCTAAAAGAAAGGTGTTCCATATTGGTGATTTGGTCTTGTTGTGGGACAAGAGAAGAGAGAAGTCAGGAGACCACAATAAGTTTGATGGTTTGTGGTTGGGTCCATTCAGTGTCCATGCTTCAGCAGGGCCCAACACTTTTCAGTGTGCCGATTTGGATGGTGATGTCATGCAGTTGCATGTCAATGGGCAATGTCTTAAACACTTTTCCAATGAAGGGTTTAACCCCTTCAACATTTTTGGGTACTTGAGGACATTAGTTTAGATGTTTGTTCTTTTCATTTACTATCACCTTGCTTTGCCTAGCGTAGATTCCCTTGTTTCTTTCCAGTTTTCAATCTAGATTATATTCGTTGGCCCACTTTCCCTTCTCCAGCATGTGGTTTGAGTTGTGATAGATTAGGACTTTTCTTTGCTTTACTTCCTGCTTCCTAGGAATACTTTTCGTTTTCCATAGATGTTGTGCTTGTTAGAAGCCTTTTCTACTTGTCAGTGGCCTCATGCCAGATGTTGTGTCAACCTAGATTGCCAATCTGGATGAGGGATCCTTTTTTCATCACCTGAGCATAGAGTTTAGGGGGGTAGGATGAAAGACATGGGTGATTGTGTCTATCTTTTCATCATTGCGTCACTAAGTTTTACCATCTTACAAAGTCCCCTCATCCAACGTAGAGATAGATTAGGACTTTTCTTTGCTTTACTTCCTACTTCCTAGGAAGACTTTTTGTTTTCCATAGATGTTGTGTTTGTTAGAAGCCTTTTCTACTTATCAGTGGCCTCATGTTAGATGTTGTGTCAGCCTAGATTGCCAATCTGGATGAGGGATCCTTTTTTCATCACCTGAGCATAGAGTTTAGGGGGGTAGGATGAAAGACATAGGTGATTGTGTCTGTCTTTTCATCATTGCTTCACTGAGTTTTACCATCTTACATAGTCCCCTCATCCAACATAGAGATATGATATCGAGTTTGAGTTGTTTGATCCACCACACATTTTGATTCACCTTGTTCACTTTGCAGTGGGGAAGGAGAGTCATCATTGCTTATTTTTTCAGTAGGTTGCCTTGTATCGACATTGACACCTTATCTACATGCAACCCATAAGTGTTGAACACCTTAATGGATGCAAGCCTCATTGGCATTTGTTTCGCACTTGATATGGCTGAGTATCATTGGGTCTTGATCAGGTGACTCTTTTCATGATTCGACTCCAGATCATTTTTCATTATAACAGAGTGTGTTCGTGCCTTAGGCCCCATTGTTATCATTGGTGGGTGACCTTCGCACTTAGCAGGGGCTTACCTTATTGGGCTCTGACTAAGTGACTGCCTCTTTTGTGTCAACATCAGCACATCTACCACATAGAACAGTGCATTGGTTGGTGAGTGGCAACAATTTTAGAGTGTAGCAACTTTCAGATCAGGTTTTCTATCTCATGTGATTTTCAGAGGTATTTTGGTTTGAGTTTCATGGTTTGTAGGGCTCGACTCCATGGCCCAATAGACCAGTTACTGGTATCAGTCAGCAGGTTTTACGATTATCAGTTTGATTCCTTTGGCATCAGTTTCTCAACATCATGGGCATTGGATGGTTTTAGTTGCAGACATGAGTTCTAGGTTTTCGAGACCCGCAGGGGGTCCCGCCCCTGTGAGTCACCATTTGTTGAGCTCAAAATCTCACCCTTAAGATTTGGATGGTCAAAGGGCCAGTCTATCCTTTCAGGATGACATTCAAAGGTTCTTCTTGATAGCAAATGACCATCATTCATAGGTCTTCCAGGCACAGTGATTCTTGTTCTGGTCAATTAGAGGATGGTTTCTTATAGGTGTTGAGTGTTATCCCCGATTTCTAGGGATAAGTAGGAGATCATGTCTCGAGGCCCACATGTCCTAGACATGGAGTACCGAGAGCAGGATTGACCTGAGTATGGCCCTGGAAGGCCCATCCTTTTCTTCTTTCCTCAAATTCGTCTTGTCAGCAGCAGCAACATCCATCACCATTGGCTTGGTCTTATATCAGAGAAGGCTCTTGCTCCATGAGGTAATTGGTCCAGGTATCATGGTATGTGTCATTTTTTATCATTATAACCTTTAAATGTATGCATCTAATTCCTTTTATTTCTAACGACTGCTTGGATCTTACATTGACCCACTTGACCATGCTTTGGGAGATTGACTTGGTGCCCTAGCAAGCCTGTACCCATAGGTTTTGGTTTTCCACTGGGGGGTTTCTAAAGAGCCATCCTCCGCTCCCATCATACCGTCACTTTTCCATCTTGTCTCCTGCTCATCTGTCCCATTCCCCTTGTCCGGGCATTAGGATGATCTGTTTGTGGGTTTGCACCTTATCTCATGGGAAGAAGGGGCTAAAGGCCCAGAAGCTAAAAGCAGTGGGTAAGAGATAAAAGCCGAAAAATGAAACCTCAAGATGCTTCGCCCAGGGATCCCCGAGAAGGCAATAAAAAGCCTCTCAACAAGAAACAAGAGGGATTCGAAAAAATAACAAAACAAGACATAATCAAGAGGATAGGGGGTCTCATCACGAGCCAGCGTATTATGTTCATGGGTACCAAATAGCATGACATTGCCACCATCTGGTTACCACGCCAGGGCAGTGACCTTTGGTTGCATGGCCAAGGGAAAGGGGGTCTCATCATGAGCCAACCTTATCACCGCTGTGAAAGTACTTGTGGGTAACACTGTCAGCTTTGGTCACCATGCCAATGCAGCGTCCTCTGATTAGCCCTTGAATAAAAAAAAGGAAAAGAAGAAGAAAAAGAAAATAAAGAAAAGAATAAAATTAAAAAGGGGCTTGGAAAAATTTGCATCCATGACGGGTACAGCGCGCCTTCTACAAAGGCACCCACAAGTAATATCATGCATCCCTGGCTCTCACTCTACCTGTATGTTTGGACATCCCTTGAACCACTTCACCTCGTTTACATGGCTTGGATGAAATCCCTGGGAAACTTCCCTTTCCTTATGGATACTAGCCCAATAGGGTATCTTGTCCTTTTTCTCAACCTTGTATTGTAGGTTTTTGTAGAGTCTTTGAGCTATTGAATGATATATCAGG
>ML795400.1:117764-129926 GCA_009831015.1 Picea engelmannii
TCGCCCAGGGGATCCCCGAGAAGGCAATAAAAAGCCTCTCGATAAGAAACTTAAGGGACCCTAAGAAAAATAATAAAACAAGACCTAACCAAGAGGATGGGAGGTCTCATCACGAGCCGACCCATTATATTCATAGGTATCCAGCGGTATGACATTGTCACTATCTAGTCACCACGCTAGGGCAGTGACCTTTGGTTGCATGACCAAAGGAAAGGGGGTCTCATCACGAGCCAGCCTTCTCATCTCTGCGAAGATACCAGTGGGTAACACTGTCAGCTCTGGTCACCAAGCCAAGGCAGTATCCTCTGGTCGGACCTTGAAGTAAAAAAGAAAGAAAAGAAATAAAATAAAAGATAAAGGCAATAAAGGGCTTGGAAAAAATGCATCCATGACGGGTACAACTCGCCTCCTACAAAGGCACCCACAGACAACACCTACCCTTGGTCTTACTGTGACTGGACATCCCTAAAACCATATCACCTCATAAAACATGGCTTGAATGATCTTTTGAGGAAACTTTCCATCTCTTGTGGGTGTTAGCCCAATAGGTTGTTCTGTCGGTTTCCTTAGCTTTGTATAGTAGATTTGTGTAATATCTTTGAGCTCTTAGATGATATGTTAGGGATTTCATGCATTTATTTGATAACTTTAATGATGAAACATGATTTTCATTACTATGATCCCTAGGACTAATGAGCTCATGGAGGGCGTAGTCTTTGATGTGCAGGACCATACCCGAAGGACAGGTACCAGAGGACCGGTACACGTGGGGAGATGATTAGCTCGGACCTCCATGGGGCTGAAGAGCCCGTCAGATGGTTGCTGGGATGGCAGAGGCAGGACAACATTTTGATGAGCCCTTGCACGGAGAAGACATGAGGACGTCCTCACTAGGACACTTTGGCAGAGATTGACCTAGGGGGGATCACCCCCTGCAGATGAGATGATGGCTTTGATGGATAGGACGCCACCAGGGCAGGCTGGACATTTTCTGGAGGATGTGGCAGTGTGCTTGGATCGTTTGGCACGTGTGGCAGCCTGCAGGAGCCCTAGAAGGGCCAACGTTTTGCTTTCTGGATGCTGATCATGCCCAATAAGGGCCAACGTCTCCCTCAGAGGGGCCTGATGTCTCCCTTTTTAGATCTTACTTTGACATTTTAGCATTTAATGTGACAAATAATGGAATATTGTTAAGTCAGCCTTGTCGGTTGTTTTTAATGACCTATTTTGTTAATTAAAAGTCATTTGGATGATATAAATTGAGGACGTTGTGCCTCATTTTGGATATAACACAACTCACTCTCTTGTGAGAGACTTCTTTTTAGTCTTTTGTCTTGTTATTGGCTCTTGGAGTTGAGGCGCTACACTTGGAAGGATTATCTTTGGCATGCATACGGTGTTTTTATCATTGGAAGGTGTTACAACTAGGGTTTGATAAGCTCTTCATGAATTTGTAAGTGTATTTTTCATACAAAACTTCTTGATTGAATGGTTGTAGGTTTAATATCTTACATGTATGGTTACATTGTTATTATTATGCTTAATCATTGAAACCCTAGGGAGCAAGCACACAAGTAGGTCCTTGCTTTATGTCCCCATGATAAAAATTTGTTTAGCCATTTGATTAAGAAGAACATAGCCTAGCCATTGCTACACTATTTCTCCTTTTCTTGAGTTAGCTTGAAACATAGATTGAAGAAAGAAGATGTCCTAGGCCTAATTAACTTTACACCTAGGCTTTGACTCTTAGGGTTTGAAAAGCCTTGGCCCCAACAACACTTTTCAGCCCTAGATTTATGTTTTATAGCTAGCCGTTTTGCCAAAGAGTCTTAAGGAAAGAGGGAGGAGAATGAGGCCTAGCTTAAGCTACACCAGAATGAGCCTTCTCCCCTTAGGGTTTTGACTTGGTGGCCCTGCCATTGCAGCACCATTAAGCCTAACTCTCCCGTCCTTAGGTTTAAATCTTTTCAAGCCTTTAGCCTCTCTCTTTGACTCCATTTACCCAAGGCACTAGTCTAAAATTGCAACGTTGAGTCTTCCAAGTTAAAACAATCTTTCAAACACTCTTAAATTAAAACCCTAACTAACCCTAGCGATTTACTAACCCTAACTAGTTGATGACGTCTTGCCTCTTTTTAACATTTGCTTGGTACTAAAGTTGCGGCTAGGTCATCTGAGGATAGACTTTGAGTTGTTGATCATTTTCATTAGCTTAATTAGCAAAACGTTCTCCTCATTGTCTACCGAAACTAACATAGATTAGGGYTGACRTCACCCTTGTAGCATAGTGAYGCARCARCAACAATATATATGTATGAGCACATTTAATGCGTTGTGATAACATAAAGATTGATTTTATACATTGAATGCAAGCATCATTTTGTATTTATTGAAGAAGTAATATTATATGCCATTGTCTTTATTTGCAATCATTGACTTCGTCAATAATTAAATTTATCATTGCTCATATGTATTTAAGATAGTCATTTGTTTATGAAGTACTAACCACTGCTTGCACGTTTTAGTTTCATTTGCCTTGTCTCATAAACAGGCGCCTTTTCAGTGGAATACCTTCTCTTTGACTATCTCTCTTGGCAAGTGATCTGTGAAGGGGAAAACCTACTTTAACCTTTTGAACCTTGAATCCTTGATCCTTTCCTTTTCAGCACCCCAGATTACTAGGGACGTCTCCCTTGGGATTAGCCACCCTAAATAGAAAGAGCTCCCCATCGAGGTGACAGTGGGTGGGGAAGCTCCTGTTATGTCAGTTTCAGTCTTACTTCCAAGCTACTAAACCTATCCTACAAACTGAGCGATAACAAGTTGGAAACCCATGTGGGGCCCACACGCCGAAATATGTGTCATTTTTCCTCCTAAAATTGGGCCCACTAAGGCACCCAACACTTGCTAAATGAAAACTGGATAAAATAAAGAACTTTCCCAAAGTCATAAAGCATTCTAAAGCAAGACAAAAGGTCAAACTGGGCGAGTTGTCTCCTTTATACTTTAGCTTTAGCTTTCTGCTTTAGCTTTTAGCCTTTAACTTTTATCTTTTCCTTTCCCATCTTTCCATTTTTCCTGGTTTAGTTTTTTCTTTAGTTTTCCACTTTTTCCCTTTCCCAGCTTTCCACTTTTTCTTTTTCTCCCTTTTCTTTCCATTCTATCACTCATGTGCCCTATTTCTCTCCATGAGGTGCGCCCCTCTTACCTTTTTGGCCACAACTTCTCCATACCTAACCAGTTTTGACCCATCTGACCTCCATTCTTCTCCAGATAACCCCCATATTTGACCGGGAGGCTTGGGAAATATTTGCTTAGCCATTTTTAGTAGGTATTCATGCATTGACACATGCCAGATGGACAGATTGACACATGGGCGAGTGATATTGGTTATCTTTTAGCCCAGTTTGGAAACATCAGGACAAATTCTTCATGCAGTCAATTATATATGCATCATTCTTCCACATTTACAGTTTGATCACTATATTGCAGGAGCATTACTACTCTCTCATTCTATTCTATCTCTCATTCTATCTCTCATTCTAGCTTCATATTCTCATATTCTTGGAGATTATTGTAACAGTGCATGGCTTTTCTTTGTGATGGAGCCATTCCTCTTATTTGACATGAATAGAGAGTCTTATGTGTTGATTTTTGCCTAGATTCTTGTTGTTGCATTGGAGTTCTAACAAATTGCAGATTTCTTGAAGCTCATCCTTCATTGGGGGTCGATTTGGCACCATTGGAGTATTTTTTTCTTGCTGATTTCTTTCTTTTTGCATTCTATTGGTTCGCTCTGCTTAGGGTTTTCCACTAAAATTTATCTAAAATCTATTTTTTATGCAAGTTTTGGGTGAGGTTATCTAACCCTCATTCCAAAACCATTTTGTGTTTGTTGATTTGTGTTTTTGCGGGTCAGATTTCATCCATCAAGAAGCACGCCCTAGGGTAGCCTCCCTGTGGTTGGCATGCACCAGCCCAAAACAAGAGAGGTGTTATCATTTGTGACCTTAGGATCCACCCCTAAATTAAGCCTAGTTTGATTCTCTCAACCTACATTCGACCTAAATCCTAGGGTGTCAAGTTTAGCCTTAATAGATCCCCAGATCTAAACCTTCTAGTGCACATTATTAGGATCACAAGGTGGGATGCTCTTGCCACAATAACCTCACTATGTTACTGGATTTTAGCATAACAATTTATTAGTTTATCAATCCAATACCCAACCATCTAAAAACTAGAAAGTGGTTGCTTGTGCTTGATATAATTTTGTACTAACAAAGCTCATGACTCTAGCTTAATTTCATGTTTATTAGGCAACCACCCAACTTACAAATAATTTCATGCTCATTAGGCAACCACCCAACTTACAAATTTAAGTAGAAGTCTCAATGTTGTCATGCAATATCTCCCTGATTGTACATTAAGGTCATAACTTGAACAAAACATGTTAAAATGCAAGGGAAGAATCCTTGATTTGATTTTACACTAAAATACTCATGCATAGTTCCATGTTTATTAGGAAAACACGCAACTTACAAATTTAAGTAGATGTCTCAATATTGTCATGCAATATCTTATGTTATTCCCCTGATCATACTTTAAGGTCATCACTTGAAGAAATCATGTTACCTTGATTGTACTTTAAGGTCATCACTTGAACAAAACATGTTAAAAGGCCGAGGAACAAATCTCCATCTATGGACTTTTGACACAATTACAATTAGAGAGATCAACACCCCTTTCGCATTTTAAGCATCTACAAACGAAAGCCTTACAGAGCATTATTGTCTTGTTCCTTTCATTTGAATAAACATGCCGCTAGGGGGTCACAGTAATTAATTTGAGATCTACTCAAATTATTTTTATGTTTCTCTCATTATTATCTAGTTTCCATTAAAAGCAGCCTTATTTCTTCCCTCTTTTAATCCCTATACATTATTACATTTGTTGTTTATGTTACGACTCTATCACATGCTCACAGTTGAAATCAGTCCAAGACCTAATTGAAAATTACTCACTTTCACATGCATTTGCTTGTACTTGTTCAAGTAACTAGAGGTCGTGAAGCACATGGCATAAACTTGGAAACTCATATTCTCTTTTATGTCTACTTCTGTGGTTTTAGTTGCCTACTCCCATTTTGTTGGAAAAAACAAGGTGAAGGTCCAATGGTTGGTATGCTTTTTAAAGATTAGGCAAATTGGATAGGGTGAATGCAAGAAACTACAGACAACATTTGAAATGCAGGGCAGCAATATTGTATGAAAATATGCATTTAACAAACAGCTTCAATGACAAAATTCAGACATTGTGTTCATAACATGGATCTTGTATTGACATCCATAGATGACCAGAAACCATACTAGGCATACGCATCAAGTAGAATAGTTAATGTACCTCCAAGCTTGGTGCAAAAACTATGAAGAAACATCTAGTAAAATATGGTACAACCGTGAACTAATAAAATGGCAATCAATGGCCAGAAACTTAGTTCTATATATACAGTTATTAATTATTCATGTCCAGCAGAAAAAATGCTTACGCAGGTTTAAAGTCTCCCAAAAACTGCCTAGGCATTGTCTGCTGAAAAATCAGCAGCTATGGTGATAAGACGGAAAAAAATAAAATATTAATTAATAATATGCAAAAGCATAATTAATAAAAGTGCTACTTAGCAGTGTGCAGACCTTGGGTAATTAACTATGTTGCATTGGTTTTTGGGACGAGGGAACGGCGGGGACAGGGGGACACGTCTCCGAGACGGCTAGAGCACACTCCAAATTTCTGAAGGGACGAGAGGTTGGGGACAACAATAATATATATATATATATTAGAATTCACCATAAACATGTGTAGTTGTTTCAAGCTTGTAAGAATAACAAGTTATACTATATAGTATTATGCACAGCCCTAGGAAACTTAAGAGATAATGTCTTTATAGAATATTTTCTTCCTCATATTTCTTGTTAATGGTGTTTATGTTAAAGCATAAAAGACATTCCCTTCTCAATAGGTTTTACAGATTTTTACCGCTGTGTTGAAAACCACTATAAAACACTTTCACTCCATAAAGAGATTAGATTCATATTTCAGATTAAGAAGGTGATTGAATAGGAATTTCTCCAAACATTTAGTACCCAATCCAAGTCACTATTAACTGATTGTTTTCACAATGCTCGAGGTTGGGATGATGGAAGCACTAGACTTGAATGACTCTTGAAAACCCATGTACAACATTTAAAGGCTTAGATGACCAGAAAAATGAGAAGAACAAGAGTAACCACAAGGATCATCCCTTTGAAGTGTTGCATTTCCTGTTTTTCTTGACATGGAAGCTTTGTTTGTTGTAATGTTGTTGTTGAAAATACAATATTTAAATCAACAGAAACACAAATCGAAACCCATTACAAACCCCATATTTTGAGTTGCAACAAGTACAACAGATTTAGATTCAATGCAATGCAAAAATAATGGGTGGGAAAAACGATTGTATTGTCCAATCATCAATTTCCATGATTATCCAAACTAAAGATACATACCTGGAATACCCCCAAAATCAGCCAAGAGAATCCCTGAAATCTGCCCAAAACATCCCCAAAATCTGCCTGGAACGTCCCCGAAATCTTCCCAAAACGTCTTGGGGATGGACAATGAGTCCCCAATGGAGTCCCCAGTAGTTTGAGGACATTTCCTAAGGGTCCCCAAGTCCCCGAAATGTGGGAACGGTGGATACGTGGGTTTTTTTGGGGGGGGCGGGTCCCCATGCAACATAGGTAATTAATATGCAACCTACATTAGTTTGTGAGGAATACTTAACCATCTTGGTGGGGCAAACAAGTTTAGGCCTCCCCTAGTAAATGTAATGAAACACAATCTGAAAATGTAATAAAAGAAGTCTATATCTTTTGAACCATTTCTTTGTTTTTCTCTCTTCTTCACTTACCTTTCCACATATCAAAGAAAGGCAAAGAATCTCTCTTTGCACCAATAAATTCTACTAATGAATTCTAGATCATGACATCAAGCCCTTCTAATCGGAAATGGACTAGACACTAACTAAGAGATTGGTAAAATTTTCTCAACTTGTGTCCTACTCAAGGATATAGAAAAGAGACAAAGATTCCCACTGTCTTGAGATCTTCCAGTCAAATTCCCAAAAATGTGAGCAAATGAACAAGAGGATTCATGCAACTTGCTTACTGACGAACCTTAAATTTCATCATAAAGATGAAAACAGAATCTCTAATTTGTTCACCTGCTTAAAATCCACTGGCATCTGGTATATGCAACCATTATGTGAAATGAACTACAACATGGAGGTGCTAAAACCTATGGCCAACTCACCACTGCAAACTAATGTGCTCGTTAACAATTCGGTGACCTTCCATACTAAGGGTTGAAAGTAATATCAATCATGTCTAGGTCTTTCCAAGTGAATTTCTGATTTGATGACTGCTATTCAAGGGCTCTTCACTTTATATAACCAAATACAAGACATTGCCACTAGAGATGTATTTCACACATCGATCATAGCACTTGCTCTTTGCATGTACCCCTAACAAAAACAAATGCCTCAACTAGCTCATAGCTTTAATAATTTTCATTATATGAGCATGCACTTAAATCCTTTGCAATAAAGGCCAATTCAGAAAGTCTCAAAAGTATTTGCTGAAAAGAATTAGCTTTGGATGTAGGTAGCTTAGTTGTGTTATTGCACAATCTGTAGCTTGGGAAAATCCCAACCCAATCCATGGAAGTGTGACAACTATGGGAGTACCTACCCACTATCCCCTTAGATAGACACTCCCCTCGTTTTAGTGATGATGAAATCACCACAAGGGGGGAATCCCAGTGACCCTAGGGGGATTGAGATGGAAAGTGAGATGATGATCAATGAACACCCCTATAGGTCAAGATTGGAGAAGGAATAAACCTTGAGAATGAGTCTTGTAGATGGGGAATGGTTGCCAAGCATTATGTACCTGCAAAACAATGTTAGCCATGCTTGGAACAAGACAAATTATAGATATAAAAGCCTTCAATCAATGGGGATCAAGCAAGAAAAAATGGGGATAACAATAGCTACAAATTTAACCACCCAAAATCTAATACAAAATATCATAAATAAAACTAGCAATGACTAGTCAAACTTCAAATGTTTAAAGCAAGACTTTGGTGGCATTAAGGGTTGTTTATTAAGTGTTATCAGCAAATTATTATGACAGCCAAGTGGTTGTAGCAAACAATTTCTATAGCAGCAATATCTAGCCACATAAATCGGTGAGTAAACCACCCAACGATTAGCCAATAACCAATAGAACAATTACCAAGGTTTACAAGTAAATTTCCACGGTAGATTAGAGAGCAAATAATGTGAGAAAGAGAGTTTTGTTGCAGCCCTAATCGTTGTAGCATTAAGTTTATTAAGCAACAAATGACTTGGCTAAAAGAGGACGCCCTTAAGGCACAGGCAAGCTTATAAAATGAAGAATCAATTCCAACTTAGATAATTGCAATATCTCAACAATTCACGTATGCCAATGCAATGATTTTATATCTCCAATGAAATTAGATCAGTGCCTTGTCAATTGGATTAATGGAGTCTCTTGTGTAAGAGCTAAGGTTTTTTACTTCTCTAGGGGTGCAATCCTTTTACTCTCTAGAGCAAACAAACCTAGCAAGGTAAATCTACAAGGGTGTAAGCTTTTTTACTCGTAGCAACCTTTGCAAAATTAGTTTTTCAATGATAATAAAGTAGACTTGATGGAGGGTGTATACCTTTATACTCCTCCAAGGGTTTAAACAAGTTAAAGCTTCAAACAAGAAGAAACAATACAATAGATGCATAAATTCCTTACCAAATCCAAAAATAGCATGAAGAAAACCCTTCCTTATCAAGAATATTCCACCAAAAATACAAAGAACAAGCATCTAATAGATAGCACCTTACTTTCTTCACCAATAGACAAGTATTAGCATCACAAAGAGAGATTGAAGAGAGAGATAGAACAATTTGCCCAAGTAGGGAGAAAATTTCAGCCAAGAGAGTATGTAACTCTCAAGTGAGTTATGATAAAATGACAAAGGGGTGACCTCTATTTATATGAGGTCACCTAAAACCCTTTTGTCCACTTTTTGAAAATTCAACATCAAATTAGAGAGGTTGACATCCCTATTTGTCTTTTTACAACTTAAAATTCAAAATTACAAAAAGAAAATTCCTTTTTGGGGTGACATCATGCCCTAAAGGGTGATGTAGGGCCTCTAGGAGAGACGTTTTGGCCTAGGATGAAAATCGTTGGGCCTCCAAAGGCCATAAATCATGCTACCAAGTGCTTTAGCATGTTCCAAGTGTCTCTCTCTCCATCGAACCAAACCACATCATCATCAACCATGAGAAACCCCATCAAAACCCTAGGCCCATGTGACGTCTAGGGCATAAGGTGTGACGTTTTAGGCCTTCTAAGGCCAACATTTGGGAGCAAAGGGCTGGAGAATAATCGTCTCATGGTGTCCAAGTGCCTCCAAAGGTAACATTCCCCTTTCCATGTGTCCAATAGAGGGGCGCATCATCCAACCTGTGGGCTTCATGCCTCAATGAAGGTCCAAGCAACCTTGTGCCTCCACGATCAAGCTTTCACCTAGCAAGGACCTACAAAAACAAACAAGAACGCCCTTCAAGGGTCCACAAGTCACAAGTATCATGCCAAGTAAGCTATATCTAATAAAAGAACCACCCAAACATGTGCATAAAATCCCCCCTTTTCAAAATAAACAAATGCTCAAAGACCCTATGCAATTTGTCAAATTTAGATATGGGAGGGGTGTCATAATGCCCTATTGGGTGAACCAATTCCTCAAGTAGGGGATGTTCCCAAGGAGAATCCTTTCTAGGTTATGTAATAAATGTGAGGTGGATGGGGTTAGACTTCTAGGTATGGGGTTTCATGACATACAAGGGCTTGTATTGTCTCATTTATGGGTTCCTTTGTTGAGGGTTGGCCATATCCTTTTCCTCTTTTTGTTTTTAAAGCATATTTTTCCAAGCCCTTTATTAGCCATTTATTCTGCATGTGTTTCCAAGTTGAAGACAATAATGGGCACTAAAAGGAAATGCATAGCCCACATACACTTTACCTTGGTTTGCATGTTTTTCCAAGTTGAAGACAATAAGGGGCACTAAAAAGGAAATGCATAGCCCACAAACGCTCTACCTTGGAAAGCAACATTAATTAATTAGTTATTTATGTTATGGGTCCCTCACTTTTTTTAGAGAGGCGTTTCATTGCTCTTGGGATCCCAGGGAAAGCTTTTATTGCATGATGTTTTTGCCAGGGCACATCCGAGCCTTCTTCCCATGAAATGAGGTACATGCCCTTCTTGGGTCAATAAGCCCAAAAACCTAAAAGATGAGGAAACAGAGGGGAGGAAGTAATGGAAAGTGGAAAGTGGAAAGTATGAGCGGGAATGGTACAATGACCCTTCAAGGAGACCCCCCAGTAGCAACCCTTTCCCTAAGGGTGGCCACTTACTAGGAAACCATGACACTCACCAAGGTGAAATTGGGAAAAAAACATAATTTCCAAGCAAATGTTTTCAAAATTAAGAAAGGATCATTTGCAACATGTTCAAATGCTTCAAACATTAAAATGACATTGACCACGATACTGGACTTGTTACCTCATGAAGCAAGATTTCTTGTCCTTTGTGGGCCAAGTTGGGTGTGGTGGATGTTACTGCCATCAATTGGATTGTGATGTGTGGTATGATTGGGGCCCCTTCCTGCTCATATGCCTCTCGGTGCTCCATTTCAGCAACCTAAGGGCCTCAAGACATCATCTCCTTAGTTATCCCTAGAAATGGGGGATAACAAGTTGTTTGCAGGAAAAGAACACCCAAGTTTTACAATTCAACACACTTGTATTCTCCCTTGTGATAATTAAGAGCTATATCTAACAACTAAAGAACTTGAGAGCTCTGAATTTTAATGACAGCGTACTCAATTGTAGAAGTTCCCATTGGATTCAATATTTGAAGTGTTAGGATTAGTGCTTATTGCTAATTGGGCCGAATCTGGTCAACCAGACAATCACTTTGAATATATCCAATTTGATCGAATAATGACCTCAAACTGGAGAATATGATCAGATTGGATAAAGATGAAAATGAGTCTTTTAAGCATAGCCAGATCATAAAAAGGTCAACAGAAGAGAAAATATATGGTTTGTGATCACAGTAAACCTCAATGTCTGCCGTGTTGGGATTGATGCTTATTGTTGATTGGTCAAATCTGGTCAACAGTCAACTAGACAGTCATTTTGAACATATCCAATTTGATTGAATAATTCCCTCAAATTGGAGGATAATCAGATTGGATTTAAGTGCATTAGCTTTTATAAGAGTTTGCTTAAGGTCCCTGCCAATTGCAGTTAAGTCTAACAAAGAGGAGGAAGTTGACTATGGAGGAAAATGAGTCTTTTCAGCATAGCAAGATCATAAAAAACGTCAATAGAAGAGGAAATATATGGCTTCTGATCCCAGGAAACCTCTATTAGATTTTCATTATGTAGATTCAACAACTATTCCACTTACCTGCCTTAAATTAGATCCCCGCCTATGGGAGAACATTTTGTCTTTTCCCACATGCAAGCTTTATCTTTTCCTACATGCCTCTGGTGATAATGGTTGCAAGATTGATAATGACCTCTTTCAATATTCTTGCCATTATTTTCATCCCACCGTTCTGTGCAACCTTGTTAACTCAAAATGCATTGCCTCTAAGTTGGCTCAAGTTTGGTTACACAACAATAGTTCGTATTTTCATATGCATCATCAAAAACCTTGAATTGAAGTATAAAATGTAGAAGAAAGACAACAATATCCTGCAAAAATCAAACCATTCTAAGCCTTCAAAATCTCAGATATATTGCAGTTTATGACGAAGAGATTGCAGCAGTCAGCTTGTTAACATCAACCATCCAGGCATACTGCAATTTGGATGTTCAACCAAAATTGCCGCACCCCTATTTTGCAACAATTCGCTTCAGATTACAAAACACTAACAAGGTTTAAAATATCCAAGCCATTATTAAATTATCACGACAATATTGTGTCCATCTATTTCAGCTTACAAATTCTAAAGTCTGCAGAATGTGAGCC
>ML795401.1:0-12625 GCA_009831015.1 Picea engelmannii
AGTGCCATTAGATGCATATTGACTGTGGAATTTCATAATTGTGGTCATAATATCCAATTAGAGAAGTATAGCCACAATAGCCTTAAGGAGCTCCATTGAAAGAAAAGTAAATGATTTTTTTACAAACCCTAGTTCTATTTTTGGGTTTTTCAAAGCAAGATGTTTTTACTGGCAAAGATGATGGCCCTAGTATTGAAGAAAATATACAATATGACAAGTCATTATGGAAAGAGAACTGAAAATTATGTCTACACTATGGCCTCCAAGAAGATGCTCGCATATGTTGGCACTCACTTAACTATAGCATGATGATGACACTCTCTGATGAATAATTTGAAAAAATATTGTTAGATAGGTGCTCTGATGTTCAAAAAAAAGGATACAAAGAGCACCAAGGGTTTATTTTCATGTGACAATTCTATATTATAGGTTTATGCTTGTATTCACAAAGAAAATGTTATTGTTTCTATTAACCCTAGTTTTTAGCAAAATTTTATCAATGTTCAGTTGGTTAATAGATTGTAAGTTCTTGCAAAGAATATTCAAAGCATAAAGGTTGACGATAAACATGTTCAACTTTTTAAATATTTGAAGCTCACCGTGGATAAAATGTGTTGTATTATGAATTTTGTGCCATCGATATGAATGATGTGGATGTTATTATTGGATATCCTTGGATGACAACAATTGGCACAATTAATATTAATGTGGAAAAGAAGTTTGTGAAACTTTGGTACAAAAAAAAGAAAATTACACTACAGGATATGTCCCTTAAGAAAGAAGGACCCACATGGGTAGCTAAAGAAGTTCTTGCAGAGTATGAAATTGAATCTAAAGCAGAGGCTACAAAAAGATAGCTCTAGAAAGGACATAAGAAAGAAGAAACCAAGGACTCACTGACTCTAAGGAACACCATGTTGCAGAACCGAAGAAAGAATAACCTATTACTCAAGTTGTTGTATATTGTCATCTACACAACATAGAGAAACAACAATCATCAAAGCAAGGGCGTCAACATCAACAAACTTATTATGGACCAACATGGCACTAGAAAGAAAACCAAACTAGAGGTACATGGATGAATCCCAAGACCATAGGATGACATTAGCATAGAGAAATACCTCCATGACACCAAAGGCTTGACAAGAATCAAGATCAAGGTGGCAAGACAACAATTGGACACCATGTTCATCTTCCATTAGGTTGGATGGATACTCATACTTGGTACCAATTGGCTACATTGCTTAACCGATCCTATTGTATGATTTCTTCCCATGTTTCAAGGACGAAATATGTGAAGGGGTATGTAATGTAGTATACCTAAGGGGGTAATATGGGGTACCTAGGGAGGTAACTAATGGGAGTAATAATAGATATATGACCATACACATGTAATTGTGTGAACACAATAAGGGTGATAAGACTTACTAGAAGGTTCCACCTACTAGAATGTTCCTTCTCTATGTAACATTCTGCTCTTCTGTACAACTGATTTGACTTAATATTTGAGGACATTTGCATGCAAGTGATCCGGTTCATTATATGAATGAGTGTTCACTTATGGATGCTGATGATGTTGTGAATATGATGATACATTATTTGATTATATATGTGTTGACAGGTGCTATTAGCCGGTTTCTCCTCAGTGTGTAGGATTCTGGACAGATTGAGGATGTCGATGGCATTGATGGACCCCTTGGACTCCGGATCGAGTCAGGGAGTGGACTATTTGTGGTTTGAGTATTCTGTTATTGCATATATGACATATCACTGGTATATTATGATGTTTATGGATCACTAACATGTTTCATTGATGGATGTAGGCTGACGATAACTTGCTAATCAGACTCACATTTGGAGTAAAGGGGTCACGCACGACAACCATAGATATTGAGGGAAATGTGTGGCAACAACCCTGCCACAGCCTACTATCACTCCCACCGTGGCTCAAACTGTAGGTTAACGATTACCTAGTTCGAGAGATCCACGATGCCGTGAGGGTAGACTGTGACAATCGCTCACGAAGATTCTAAGGGATGTGCAATAAGGCATGGTCCTTATTCCTTAGAGGTCCTTAGTCTCCCACAAGGTCACCTAACAGAGTATTGACTCCAAGGGCTTGACATATACCAAAACCAGTCAAGAGGCGAGCGACACCCTTGGAGCACGTAGTGCGTCTTGAAGGGAACGTCACAGGTTTTTAAACACAGGTGAGTCAATGAACCTAGGTACCTAGAAAACAATATCTTACCTTGACATGGTCAACCTTAAAATAATTATGCATCAGTAAAGTATATTATTTATAATTTTTCCCTTAAAAATTTGCTAAGCCTAGTTGAAATTAAAGCCTAGGTCCAAGTAGGATATGAGGACAAAAATTTAATTAAACAATTAATAAAAGGGGGAAAAATAAAATTAGAATTAAAAGGGGGAAAAATCAAATTTAGAATTAAATGGAGGATTAAATTATTTAAAAGATTAATTGTTGTTTTTGTGCAAAACTTGCTAATTTCGAACTTAGACAAAAAGGACAAATTAATTGCAAAAGGGATGTGGAACATAGAAGGAATCTAGTATATGGAGAAATTTCCTAAAATGAACTCAAGTAAGCTTTAAGAAAGGCGTCAGTCATTAAGGGAACATGAGGGAATAAAGGGACATCGATGAGCGTTTTTAGGAACGCTTTTAGGTGGGTGAGAGAAATTAGCAATTTAATCAATTTAATTAAATGAATTTCTGATGCAACTAAGGGATTGGGTGACAAGTGTACGAGGGAGAATATTCCTAATAAAAATTTAACAAAAAGAATTTAATGTGCATTTTAGCAACTAGTCATTAAGAAAACTCTATAAAAAAAATGACAAAGAAGGGGAATGGAACACGACTGGTATGCGTAAGGTTACACTGCCATAATTTTTCTTGACTGATTTTTCTTGTGGGAGTTGGGATACCCAGCTCGGATAGAGAGTGGTATCTCGGCCTTACGAGGCGAGTTGGGAGCTATCTTTCTCTGGGTTTTGGTGCGTGGCCTCTTTGCGGCTCGGGGGGCTAAGGGGTAAGAAGAGTACCCCTAACGTTGGTTGGAAGGTATTGGTAAAGTCTCAACGATTAACAAACGAGAGAGGAAGAAGGGACGCCAGTCGCGGGGATCGTCTCCAAGTCCGTTGTTGCCATTATTGTTACAGTGTCTTTGTTTAAGCTTGAATATCGTCTTGAATTTTGTAACGAATTTGCTGTAGACATTATGCTTGCAATTTAATTTAATAAGTTGGATTATATACATGGATGTAACTTGTTGTTGGATTGTGTTAAATTAATGATTAAGTTGCGAGTTAAAGGATGGCTTGAATATTGTCTCAAATTTTGTAACTAATCTGCTGTAAATACTATGCATGTAACTTAATTTCGAACTGGTCACGATGAATTCAAGTTTTCTAACACTGCAATAATCTAGCGGTCGCGTCGAATAAGCAACAACGCACATCTTTTTGGACTGACCAAAGCTGATTTAATACTCCAGCAGAAGTTGCCCTGTGCAGAACCCTATGCCCATAGGGTTGAAGGGTTAGCAGTAATTCATTAATTGAATTTTGGCCAGGGAGCCAATAGTGCTCATGTTTGCAGAGAATCCGAGCATAGCGTTGTCTATTGCATCCGTGATTTCTTCTGGAAATATGGCGACGCGGAGATCATGCACTGATGTGCATGAGTTGATGGAATGCTTAAGGGTTTGTTGCATTTTTACCAGTGGTTGTCCTCTGCTTCTAGCAAAAGAATTCGCCCAGCGTTGAGTTTCTCTCAGCCATCTCCTATTCGCCTCTCTCCTTGGCGAATCCTCATGGAAGACTCCACTGCGTTTGTTAACTCGCCCAGCCAACTGTCCGGGTTATGCTTAGCCATTCTTGTTCTGACTTGGTGAACTCTCCACAGGAAATCACTGCGTATTCCAAAAAAAATAAAACGGTCTGCGTTTTGAGTGGCGTTTTGCCTGCGGTTTCTTTGGTCTGCCGCTCTCATTCGACTGTCAGTAGTTTCCTTGCACCTGGTTACCCTTAACCAGCTGAAAACGTTTTACTTGGCCTTAATTTCCTATAGCCTCGGTTGTTCTCCTAGATTGGAAGGCTCTTTTAAACGATATTATTTTTACTCTTTTATTATTGGTAAATTTTTGTAAATATAAAAATTAATTAATATTTATTTTATAATAATTATATAATATTGAATTAGGAAATTGTTCGCCTTATCGTTTCACTCGCCAACAATTGAATCCAAGTTCATAACAATTCTCTGTTATACATTTATAGTCTTAAATGATAGGTATATGTTGATTTTTTGTCCATGTGAATAGATTCCATTATTTACAATATTATTTTGGTTGGTTTTCTCCATTTTAATACTCTGATGCTGAGAATACCTTTTCAAAATATTCTCAAGATTTTTAGAGGTTAGAGTTTGCTCTGGTCAAACTCAAAAAGATTTTCCATTTGGAATCATGTACAACTTTCACTCATTTTTCTCATTTACAACTGTAATTTGCAAGAGGCTGATTATGAAGCCTTTTGCAATTTCTAATCTTGCTCCTATCAATGGCTTTTCCTTTAAGTAGTTAATGTGCTAATCTTCATCTTTTAAGTATGGTGAATTCTATTTGTTTAATTCATCATTCTATATTAATCACAAAATGGCATTGGCATATTCATCATTCATCATTGTCAAATTTAAGTTTTCCATCCTCTTTTAGTCTTCTCTCCAAAGTACAGTTACCTTTACTTTTGGCAATGTCAACTCCAAGATAATCGTGTGATTAGATTTCTTCAACTGTTAAATGTCTTGTAATCAATAAGGAGGATGACTATTCCAACTTTGGTAGTACACCCACAACTTTCTTATTAAACTTGCCCTTAATTTGTTAATGTAATTCCTATAATACTAAGGTAAGAGACAACCTAGCTTGACCTATTTTTACTTTTGATGCCCTGAGACCGACCCTTAACATTGCCATCATCGGAATTTGTCAAGGTTGGATTGAAGGTGTGAATATACCTCCTACGCGCAAGAAATTTATGATAGTGAATGATAGTTAGACCTTAGATATCCTTGCGCAATAAATTAATTAATCTACTATTGCACCTCAAATTAAGATGATGTGAATTAAGGTAGGTGATTATTTAAGCACTTATATCATTGGCGCACTAATTATAATGTAAATGTTGATTGCTTAGAGGCTAGACTACCTGTGCGCAATGAAATTATGATGTAATGAATGATGGTTGGATAGTAACCTTTGCGCGAAATGGAAGTAATGCGATGGATGGATTGATGGATTATTTAGTCTGTGTCTTAATTTAATTAATAATTACTTATGCCATGTTATATTATAGCTAGGTGTGGATGATTGTGTGTGTAGTTACTTAGGCACCTTAAAATATTATTGAGTATTTACCTTGCGCCATTGACTATGCTGTGATTTAAGTAATTAGATTATTGTGCATCAGAATACTGATGGATGTACACTGATTTGGTTAATAGATTATGACGCGTAGTGAATTTTGATGATGTGTGATTCGTCATGTGATTAGTTTTCCCTTGCGCCTTGAGTTAGAATTGAGGTACACCTTTGCGCTGTGAAAATATGGATGACTTTTACCCGTGAGCTATGGTTTATGTGGGTGCATATTAGTTATAGAATTTGTTTTCTCTTGTGTGATAGAATACAGTTGATTACGTCACACCTTACCTTATGCCATTGTATGATGGAATTAGTAATTGGAATTTATGTGATGGCGATATGTTGTTAGAACTTTTGGCGCCTTGAAATTTCACATGATATTTGATCTATTGTGAAATTGCTTAATCTTGCGCCTTGACTTTAATGTTGGTAGATGAGGAGTTATACCTTTGATTACTCTTGCGTCATGTTTAATTAACGTATTTTTGCTAGCTAAAACAAAATTTTTGTACCTGGTGTATGTCACTTGTTGGCGTAACGACGGGCACATTACACTCTAGAATGCCCCTTCTCTAGAATGCCCCTAGGAAATATTTATCATTATATAAAGAAATGTAAGAAAGGTAATGAGCACAATGAAGAATATTGTGAGTGTATCAAACATTGCTTGAGCAGTGTTATCCTTCCATAAGGATTAATATATGGTGTTACCCTACCTAAGGGGTTTTCTCTACATTATTGAGTGTGAATAATTTATTATCTATTGTGTGGATTGTTTATTTTGGAGTTAATCTCTATATTCTATTTCAGGTTTGTCGAGGCACATAACCTCTATAGTATACCTAGGGGGGTAATATGGGGTATCTAGGGAAATACCCCATGGGAGTAATAATAGGTATATGACCATGTACATGTAATAATGTGAACATAATAAAGGTGGGAAGGCTTACTAAAAGGTTCCTCCTCTAGAATGTTCTTAGGAGGTAGGTAGTATTATGTAAGGAAGTGTGAGAAATGTAATGAGACATGGTTGAAGAATATTGTAATTGGAGCTTAGCTCATTAAGAAGTTTCCCCCTCAAAGAGGCAAGTGAATGGTAGTTGATCCCTTTCTTAGAATGATCAATTGTAAGGTGTCTCCCTACCTTAAGGGTTTCATATTAGTAAAGTGTGGATTTATTATATACTATTCTTGGATTTATTGTATGTGATTCTATTTATAGATATGAGGTACTTAACAAGTGGTATCAAAGAACTTTCTTCTGCCAAGAAAATGAACAATTTTTTTTTTATTTTTTTTTATTTTGTATGTTTTCAAAAAACGAAATAGAGGGCCACAACAATCAAATCAATTCATGTACATTTCTAAGAAGACTTTGAAGAAATTGGTTGTAAATCTAAATTCCTCTTGGAAAAACAACCATTTTTTTTTAGAAAAGTCAAAGTTCAGGAGGTCAAGATATCACTGATTTAAAATCAACAATTTTTCAGGGTTTTTCGAGGACGATCAATTTACATGTTTTTGTATCATTTGGTGCAAAAATTGATGAAATCGGTTTTAGATCTGAGCTCCTCTCAACAAAACAACCAATTTTAATTTTTTTTGTCCAAACTGAACCTCTAGAAGTGAAGATATCACTGATTTAAAATCAAAAAAATTTCAGGTTTTTTTTCGTGATGACCGTGAGATTGCAGAGCTCATAAATTTTGATAGGGTGCTCATATTGCTGCAAAATAAGTACCATTGGATAGGGGATTTCATAGATTTATTTTGGTATATTATATGTTGTGCTTCCAATGGATATGTCGTGCGCTGCAACTTCTGGAAAATTTCTGTCTCAAATCCTCATGGGCCTAAACAACGCTCTTCAAGATAATGAAACCCTCATGGGCCTAAACAATGCTCTTCGAGATAATGAAACCCTCATGGGCATAAAATAAAATATTCGAAATATTCAAGAGACCATTGCTAAAAGGCACGAGAGATATATTATGAGTACCATATATCGTTACATCATAGAATAATATAATCAAGAAAGCTATGCTTGGTATGATTTAGAGGTTGATTGTGATGATTGGTATATGAACAATTGCTATTTTTGGGATGCTAACTATTTTCATTTTTTATTTCATGACTTTAATCCACCTTATGTAGAGCACATTATGGAGAGTGAGGTATTTCCTTATTAATGCACTGTTGTGTTGTACAAAACTGATATATGTCATCGGCATGCCACCTGTTCCGCCAAACTAGTGGAAACCAAAACAGGTGGCAACGAATTGTTCTTTTGGCCAAAAAGAGCAACTGCCACTTGCTCTGCCATTTTGTTGGAAACCAAAGCAGGTGGCGGCTAGTAATGCTGACAAATTTGTCTAGGCATACGAGACATACTAACAAAATATGAAAATTAAAAGTAGGCAAAAAACTGAACATAGTACCAGACTAGGTTGACAAGAAGAGAAATCCATCACCGTGCAGGTGAGGATCAGAGAACTACGCAGAATTAAACATTAGATGGGCTATGAGAATAGTAAAACCTGCCATTTGGAGAGCCAGTGTGAAGGGTTCCATTGTAGATTTTGAGCACGTAGGGCTGCACGAGGTCGAGCACCTCTGCTTGGCTGGCACGTTCAAGAAGGCGTCGAACAACATGTCAATGCAGCTACTGATGAGGGTGTGCCAATGGAGTTTCTCCATCATATAGCCTCTAATTTAGAAAATAATCTCCAACTGCTCCAGGTTGAAGAGGCTGGGTGGATTCTAGTCACAATCCACAACATGGTTCAGTGGTGGAGGCTCAGCCCAAAAATCCGTCGTGGGGAGTTCCTCCTGAACAATGCATGTGGCGCCATCCATGGCCGTTGTTGTATCTGTAGCAATAACGTTGGTGTTGGGGCTGTCATGGGTATCTAGGACTGTGTAGAGGAGGGACTATGGTGGAACCTGAATTGGTTCCTCCAGGAATTCCTCCTCCACGAAGGCCATTGGAGGCGTATGTGGCCACGCGGTTAGCTGATTCTGGGCTATGGATAGATCCCTCTTCAAATTGTCAAGGCGTCTCCTCCTTGCAACGTGACCATACCAGGCATGACCTTGCCTGAGTTTTCCTCTCTCTCTCTCTCTCTCTCTCTCTCTTGGCATGGTGGAGCCTGGAGGTCAAAGAAATCTACGAATGGGGCCAGAGAGAACCGATTGGACCAAAACCAAATTCCCAAGCAGAGCGAGGAGATAAAGCACTAAGGCGAAGTGGTGAATGCCATGACCGAGCTGGATAATTAACTGAGGGGAGGATATGACCGCTCTGCTATCTCCTGTACCCAACGTCACCCTCCTGCAATTAATCGTTGAGGCCACCATTAATTCTGCACGGGGGAGCTGTCCTCTCTCCCTCTATGAGCGTTTATGGCCATCCTCCATCCAAGAATAGGCATTGGGGTGGCGGTCAACCATATTTATGGCAAGTTCTGTGAGGGGGCTGCATGGCTTCCCCTGGGCTACGTGTCACCCCATCCAGGGGAGAAATTAAGAACCTTCTCTAAATACTATTTTTCAGTATTCTCTAGTACTAGTGTGTTATGCAGATGATTTTTTTGGATATGGATGGATCTACATATTTGGATCCACATGACTAGGTGTAAACATTTGGAGCACCATTTTTAGTTGATTATTGAGTTCAGGTATCTTCAATGGGGAGTCAACATGAGCACTTGGACATGGGACCCATGTTTACAGTGGAGCTTGAACTACTTCAACATGGTGGCTAACACTTGTACATGCGACCTCATTTCTCTAGCCTACTTCAATATTATGGTCCACTAGGACCCTGGTATATGGTTGTACTTCCTCATAATAAGCGTTGAGGACAACACTTTTCTAAGGAGGGTGGAATGTAGTGTAGTTAGGGGGATAATATGGGGTACCTAGGGAGGTACCCAAGGGGAATAATAGTAGATAGATTGTTATGTATTGTTATATATGGAGTCCACTTTTGGTAAATAAGGCCTAGTGTGAACACAATAAATATAAGATGGCTTACTAGCAGGTCCTACCTACTAAAAGGTTCCTCCTCTAGAATGTTCTTAGGAGGTACTAAGTAGTATTATATAAGGAAATAAGAGCAATGTAATGAGACATGGTTGAAGAATATTATTAGATCTTTTCTCATTAGGATATTGCCCCCTTGAAGAGGAAAGTGAACATGAGTTGATCTCTTAAAATGATCAATTGTAAGGTGTTTTCATACCTTAAGGGTTTTGTATTAGTAAAGTATGGATTTCTTTTATACTGTTCTTGGATTTATTGTATGTGATTCTATTTACAAATCTGAGGTACTTAATGAAGCTTCTAGTAAGCCTTCTCCCTTTTATTGTGTTCACACTATTATATGGTCATGGTCATATATCTATTAATACTTCCACTGGGTACCTCCCTAGGTACCCCATATTACCCCCTATGTATACTACAATATTTAAATAGGCAGAGTTGAGTTATCAACAATAATCACTTTCTCACCACTATGTCGTTGTTGATAATCAAAGAGAAGGTGTTGGTATTTTGTCATATGCATGGTAGCTCCGTAGTGGTGGGGGACCAACACACAGAGTGCTACAAATGCTTTATACGATGGATCCATTAGGTGCTACAAGTGCTTTTTAAGATGGATCCATTAGGTGCTACAAGTGCTTTATAAGATTCAAAAAATATATTAGAGTTTTTACATCTCTATAACCCCCAAAAATATCTTAAAAAATGATGATCCAAGAAAACTCTAGTAAGGTTCACACTCAAGATTTGAGAGAGTAAGTTTCACACTTGCATTGAGGTTTAGAAGGGTCAACAAGAGAATCGATGGAATCAAATATTACCCAAATTCTGAAATAACTTCCTCAGAAGTGTGTGAAAGAGAGAGAGGTCTAGTGCACTAGAGCAAGTGCAAAAACCAAGCATGAGAGAGAGAGAGACAGAGAAGGAAATCCAATCAAAAGTACACATGCACATATGAGAGAGAGAGAGAGAGAGAGAGAGAGAGAGAGAGAGAGCACACGTGTTGAAAAAATGCACTAGTGTGCCAAGAGAAAATATCAATCACAAAATAAAACACCAAAATACAAGTGACCTTAGGCTTGTAATACTTTTGTAAGAGACATAAAAAAAATCACAAGATAAGATGATTTAAATGAGAGCTTGAGTTGTACTTATACATAATTCACGTGAGGCATCCTCACAAGAGGGGTTATGGACCCACATAACAGAGACATACCCTTGAAGAAGGTTATTGAGCCTAAATATAAAGTTTGATTAAATTGACCTTAACCCCCACCTAGTAATACAATACAATAAATAAAAAATATGACCAAAGCTATAGTTAAAACTACATAATGATTCATGAGACATGGTCATATGTAAAAATTACACCAATAATTCCAACCATTCTAGCTTAAACATAGAGAATGGTGTATCTTTTTATCTTTTTCTCAAAGTTTTTAGTTTTTATTTGATTTTTGAACATTCATTTAAATGTAATCCCATAATACTATGGTATATATAGCTTAAACATAGAGAATGGTGTATCTTTTTATCTTTTTCTCAAAGTTTTTAGTTTTTATTTGATTTTTGAACATTCATTTAAATGTAATCCCATAATACTATGGTATATATGACATTCTTTAGAGTTGTAATTTGACACATTCAAAGTGGTGTATTTGTTAGAAGTAAAACCACCTTCTGAAGCTCCCTCAAGAAAGATGTATAAATTAATTCTAGAATACTATAGTATATATATGACATTCTTTAAAGTTGACCTTTGATAGATTCAAAGTGGTGTCTTTGTTCGAAGTAAAACCAACTCGCGGAGCTCGCTTAAGAAATATGCATAAATTAGTTATTATTTTGAATGTGTAATTATTATTTACACATGCCCATTCCGAAGGCAGTTTGAAATAGTTCAAGGTGAAAGCAGGATGGGTGATATAATAAGAGTTGGTTAGTTCAAGGTTTAAAGAAAGATGGTTAATATAATAAGAGTGGGTTATAAAATGTTTAGGTGGTATAGTGGAGGTGATTTTGCATTTTTTCTTGTATTAATGGTTCATTTTTAATATTTAAATTAATTATTATTTTTAATATTTTACTTTTATATTTAAATTAACTAATTTTGTAATGTATCTATGTAAAAGTGTGGTTAATGCATGTATTATTTGTAAAACGGTGGTTATTAGGTTTGCATTGCAAGCCTTTGTTGATAGGACGTATGTTTTGTGTCATGCTACCATGTAAACCCACTTTGTTGTTTTGGGTTTTTAATTTTTTTATATTTCTTAAAACTTGAGGATAATTTATTTTTAAAGAAGTTTAGAGTTTTATTCATTTCAAGCATGATCTTGTTAAGTATTGCCATTGTTTTGAAAGTCTTGCAACTATGTTGAGGAAGGTGGAGTCTTTTAGTGATATTATTTCACATTTGTTAAATGCTTTGTAGTTGTGAATATTACAAAACTTTAGTGTTGACTATTGCAATTGTTTTTATGAAGGGTTAAATATTAAGGTGGAATTTTGGGAGGTAATGAGTATTGTTAATACCTTGTGGTTTTGAATATTTATGAAATTTTGGTGTTCCCAAGGGAAAGTGTTATTTAGTTAATATGTTTGTATCTATTTATTATTGTCTTTTAATATACATGCAAACACTAGTTAAAAGTCACAAAGAGGATGACGAGATGTTAAGAACCAAATATCAATATAGCATAGAAAAATCTCAGAAAAAGTACTCAACGCCTTGAAAAATAGATAATTTCAGATAATAAGCCTCTTCGAGGGGGAAACCTCCTTTTACCCCACTTAAATGTTCAAGTCCAAGATGATTCAAAATGAAAATGTCTCCTTGGTATATATAGGAGACTAGGAGGTTTAATGGCCTAAAGCCGACATAAATAAAATAACATTACTAATCTAAATTACAACTAATGGCCTAAAGCCGACATAAATAAAATAACATTACTAATCTAATATGCCCCAATTAAGTGGTAATGAGACCATATTAGGGCTTAACATGCCCCTCCCCTTGAGACAAGTGTTGTCCGCAACGCTTGAGTAACTCTGGATGCTTCTGTATAAAAGACTCATCTTCCCAAGTGGAATCTTCAGCCGGTAGCTTCCTCCATTTAATGAGATACTCTG
>ML795401.1:44857-77562 GCA_009831015.1 Picea engelmannii
AGAAGAGGAAGATGGAGGTGAGGGAGGTGGGGAAGCACCATTCCCTCCATTTCCTTTTGGAGTTTTATCACCACTGTCTCCCTTGTTCTTTGAAGGGTTGGAGTCTTCACCTTGCAACCTTGTATTCCTTTCTTCCATCAAGACTTTCATCATTAATCTCATTTCCATGAAAGCCTTTCTGAGATCTTCATCTTCTGTAGGAATATTTTCATGACTCTCTTCATGAACCATACTTGGTGAATGCCTCCTTGAAGCTTGAGGTGATGACATAATCTTTCTTCTTGAAGGATGAGAACTTGGATCTACAAGTTGACCTTCTCCTCTTGTGAGTTTCAACCTTGTGAGCATTAGAAAACAAAACATTTGCAAATAATCAAGCCTTCAAAAACCTAAGCTCTGATACCAACTTGATCTGAAAATGATAAAGACTTGTATTTTTTAAAATATTTGCAAGTTTTATTTTAGTGTTCTTATGCAAAAGGATCAATTTGCAAACACAAATTTTTATAGAAATTACACATTCAAGATGCAATAATAACCATCAAAATACAGTGAACAATAAACACATAACACAACAAATGATAAAGGAGTTCACCCCTCTCTTGGGCTACATCTCTTGGTCCAGCTTCCAATGGATCTTTTATATTATTTGATCAAAGTGATAAAATATTTGCTTTACAATGCTCAAAATGCCAAATAGATGGCTCCAATGCCTTCAGAACATCCAAAAACCCCTAGCTGGGTTTTTTCGACACCCGATTTGGCCAAAAATTGAAGAAGATAGGCTTCCTGGAAGTTCCCCTTCAAACTTGTTGTCTCTGGATCGCCAAATTGCACCTCTGTGTGTCCAACCTAGCCCACGTGCATTTTTCTGTGCTAAAACCTAGCACTAGGCACAACTGAAAAACTACGTGCAACTATAGAACGGTTAGAGAACCTAGCCCCTAACTGCCAAACCGTTGGGCGTATGGCCATGTGACCATGCATAAAAAAGGGCTAAGTTTAAACCCCAAGTCATATGGTTAAACACCATGTGTCCAGGCGCGTGGGATTTTAAATTGTTTGAAACGCGCGTGTGCAGTGGTGGTCGTATGGAATCTACATGTGACTGGGGGCCGGGGCTTAGCCTCGGCCCGAACTGCGCCCAAACCAAAACAATGGAAATTCAAATATATTTGAAACCATATATATGTTAAGAACTAATGGTGGGCGCGCCAGTTGGGCGACCCTTCCCAAAGCTCTACCCCTACCCGGAGGTCGCGGGGTCGAGTCCTGTAGACTCCACAAATTTTAACCATTGACCAGGTGACACGTGGAAGCCCTTGCTTGGGCCACGTGTCACCAATCCATTCGCCACAAATATGCCACCTGTCGGATGCTAATTCGTCCACATGATTGCCACCCAACACCTGCCACGTGTCGTAAGACCCTGCCAACTCAGCATTTTCCATGTGTTGTACGATCCTGCCAACTCAACATATGCCACATGTCGTACGACCTTGCCAACTCAGCATCTGTACAAACTGTACGGACAACACATTTTTTTGCCTGTTTGACAATTTGAACAGAACGCGATATCTCACTCATCCGACATCCATTTGAACCCGTTCGAGTTGCGTTGGGTTCGTAACGATGAGGCCTATGCACCCATTCGATTTGAAGAAATTCCGAGTACTTTGAATTTTGAGCAAAATTTGATCCCCTGGATTAGTCATGATGATGTTCCTCGGCTTGTATAACATCATTTCTACTAATACTTGGTGCAATATTCCGCAAAAAGTTAGAGGGCAACTCTAACTTTATAATTACACACAATCATGCAAAATTAGTGTATAATATAACAAACATTCAAACAATATATATACATACATATATAATTTTATATAAAATTGACAAAATAAAAAAAGATAATGAATATATATCTAATTACCATGGGACGATATTCATTCGATTCCACATCAATGTGCCCATATTTCCTACAATGTTTTGTAGCTGTTGCAATTAAAATTCTTACAGGACGTCTGAGGCAACATTTTTTACAAGGGCAATAACATCTACCATCACCCTTTTCACCTGCTTTACTTTTTTCCCCACCTCTAACAACATTTTGCGACATTCTTCCGCACAAAAATACCCTTTCGGAACCATCATTGTTATAGAAAGATTGTCGCAACATCTTTAAATCGTCAAATATTTATAGTCCAATTTTAGGTCACTATCGTTGCAATTGCGATGAACGTGACCTAAAAATATTTATTTTTGCCTATTTGATTTAGGTCATTTTTCATGGTCAATTTTAAGGTTAGGTAAGTCGTCCCTCTTGCGACAGACAAACTACATTCGTCGCTCTTGCGACGAACATTGACCATAATAATTTAGTCAAACTACATGCATCGAGATAGTGACGAATATGAGGTGGATTTAGAAAAATTGAACTTTTTCTCTTGCATGTTGCGACGAAAGAGTACTTTCATCACAAGTGGTCGTCGCAAATTTTTCACTATGAGTAGTGAGAGCAAGGTGTATGGAGAGTGAATCTTGTGACATGAAGCATTGACACAAGCTAAGAGCAAGGCATATGGAGAGTGAAGTTTTTGACATGAACCATTGACACAAGCTAAGAGCAAGGCATATGGAGAGTGAAGTTTGTGATATGAAGCATTGACACAAGATAAGTCTTGATAATTAAATTCTACAATAAATTTAACAAGCTTCCCAATATAATCTTAAGTTAATAACTAGTTGTGATGTCTATTTATTATTTGTGTTGCATTTTGTGTATAACATTTTGCATGTATGAACTAATTGATGTGTAAGACTAGCTATTTAACTTTGGTGTAATAAACTTTGATGCCTCTTTAGATGTTATGAATCCTTAAAGATTCAAAAATTTCATATCGAAGACTGGTTCAGTTTCAATATTATATTGGATTGTTAATGACTTAGATTTGGTGAAGGTCTCTATGTTGATAAGCTCTATGTAAATTGTTAGCTTTTGGGGTAGCTCAACCACGTACTTCTGCATTGGTGGTCCCTAACATGCAGAGGTGTTCGAGCGACACTCTTTAAAGTGGATTTTATGTAATGACTAAAGTGACTTTTGTGAGGTTGAGTGACTTAAGTGATTTAAGTAATCTCAACGAAATATTAGGTCTCGACCATTAGATCCAAGATCTAATCTTGGCCATTGAGATCTAGGTTTAGGGTTTTAGTCATTAGGGGATTATAAAAGTAGATCTAAGGAGAGTCAGAGGCACACAATGAGTGTATGGGAGCAAGAGGGATTCTTGCTCATGTACTTGTGTCTCAATGGATAGGGTTGAGGAAAGGGTGCAGGGGGGCAATGAGGGAGATAACAACAAGGTGGGCTAGGCTATCAACTATAACATTGCAATTCCTTTGATTGGCCATTATTCCAGGATGGGAGCTCGAGATTTTATCTAATAAAATCAAACTCAGAATTGGTTTTCCCGCAAGGGTTTTTCCAGAGGTGTTTCCTGAATCTCGTGTGCAAATGTGTTTGGTTTCTGCTTTATTCTTACGCTTGTATTTTTGTTGAGTAACCTAGCTGTGATTTAATTTGGTAAATTTGTTTTGCTCGAAATTAATTGCTATGTGCTAGGTTAGCTGGAAATTCAACATGGTATTATAGTTGAGACTCCGAGGAAGCAGAGTTTTGCATGAGAACGAGATTGTAACAATGTGAATTACAGGTCCACGAAAGATTTTTTTTTTAACAGGTATGGAGGAATTTTTTAGCTGCAGGTAAAGACAAAATTAATTAAAAAAAAGTGGTATGACCATCGCAGTACAAATCCATACGACATATAGACTGCAGTTCCACATGTGGAACTGGTTGCGAATTGAGAGGCTGTGGAATTTTGTGGAGGGATCAGTTGTGAGCTACTAGTCGTGCAAAAAGATTCGTTGCTAAAGATTGTGAGTGAAGGTGAGAGGAGCCGCCAACCATTGCAAAGAATATACACACGTGGAGATGAGGAAGAGAAATTGTAGTTGCTGAACGTGAAAATTGATTGGATGCTAGAGGAGAGCCACTGAAAAAGAACGCGGGATGTGAGAGCCATGGCATTACTAGTGGCATGAGGTCTGATAGAGAGGCAACTAGTGCATGGGAAACTTGAGATCCGCATGGAGAAAATTCGCTGAGAATTGACGACATTGAGAGCCGCATGACCTTGAGGCAAAGGTAAATCCTGCAAGGGTCTAGAAGCAACATGGGTTGCAGAAGATTTGTAGCTGCTAAGATTAAGGTCCACAACTAATTGAACAGAGCCACCAAGAACAGCCGTGCAGGTGCTAAGGAACCGTGTTAGGATGTGTGGAGGTGATCCATTGGCAAGAGGATGGGTGGTTGTGAGGCTATGCATGTAGTAGACAATGATAGTCGTCACATCTAACAACTATCGAGACTGAGGTCAAAGAGACGACACAATAGGGATTGACGGCTGGGGTAGCTAGTTGTCGGGTGGAGAAGAGGCTGCGAGTGGATTGGGTAAGCACCTGCCACCAACTGTTAAAGTTTCTGCTATTATTAGGTTACTTTCAATTTACTAGATAACAATAGCATAAACAAGATCACTAAGAGAAACACAATCACAAGAGTACACAAGCATTTATCCTGGGAAACCCTCAAGGGGAAGAAAACCCAACAAAACTTCCTTAATATAGATAGCCAATACAATGCCAAGACAATGAACCAAGCAATACATAAATTATTCTCCCAAGGATGCGCCTTTCTTTCTCTTCCTTCTTCTAGCAACTAGTAACTATAGCTTCCTTCAATACTTTCACTCTGATGAACGAGTGTGTGTCCAAATGAGGCATTGGCCTCTCTTATTTATACAATTCTGGCATGTGTGGAAGTGTCTCTTCATTAGCAGGGCTGACTTCTTCTTTTGGGTGGTTATAACCACCTTTAATATATTCTGGGGCCTCTTTAATATATTATGGGGCCGACTTCTTATTTATACTATTACAATTAGGGTTTGACCAATCCGCAAAAGGGGATTTGGTCAATTACAATACCCGACATGATCAATCGAAAAAAGGGGATTGATCTAATCAATAATAAATATATTTTATCTTTATCCACAAAAGGGGATAAGAATATTCTTTGCAGTTACACAATATTTTAACATGACAGGTCACCAGATGTCAACATCAACTAGGTAGTAGCATCCACTGGATAGCATCATCAACTGGGCAACATCATCAATTGGGCAACATCATCGACTGGATAACATCATTGACTGGTTAACAAGAGGCATCAATATCTTCCACTTGGTCATCTGGCATCATGATCACTGACTGGCATATCTATAAATCATCGAAAGTTTTGTTCTCTTTATCTTCGCGCAGAAGATACTCTTTCTTTCTTCCGTCTTCACGCAAAAGATACTTCTTTCTTATCTTCACACAAAATATATTTTATGAGTTTTTCCATTCCTTTTATGTTCTCCCTTCTCTTGTAGTCATCTATCTCACCCATCCACTGGGTAGGACTACTACCATAGCTTCACTCCTAGTCATCCCATATGAACTAGAGAAGCTAAGATGCTAGCCTAGGCAAGACTAGACTCCCTTTCCATGATCCACACAGGATCACGACACAAACCTCAAGAGCCAACTAACCATTCCACATGGTCAAGGTTTGTGTTCCAGGCTACTCAATCCTTGGCCAGAGGAGAGTATCTGCCCGCTGCCCCTTGGAGAAACATCCACATTCCTCTCTACGAGGGTATTCTAGCATGTCCCTAGAGTATCCAAAACTCAACACTTGGACAGAGGCCAACCTTGGAAAATTTCTCATTCCCCTTCTCTATGAAGGTCTCTTCTCTTTTCCTTCTCTATGAAGGTATACCTGTGGGATTTCTCTTTCCTTCTCTACGAAGGTCGTTTCTCTTTCTCCTTCTCTACAAAGGTCTAGCTATGGGATCTAAAAGAATCTCTTGTGGTCCAAAACCTTTCCATGGTATAATACCATGCTACCCATCTGCTGGGCACCATCCATCTACTAGATAGATTTCATCTTGATCAAAATATCTGGGCACCATCCATCTTCTTTTCTAACTGCATCAAATAACGATCCTTCATTTCGAACTGGGAGACATGGCTCCCTCTTGCACCAAACTAATAGCTTCTAATCATTATCCTTGAAGTTTTCTTCTGTAATATCCTAAGTGCCTTCTTAAGTTAGAATATTTCTTTCTTTCTGTCTTCATACTAGATCAACATGCTCCCTCTGCATCTATAAGAATGGTACTGGAGAAATCTGTAGTTACCTGCATCTCAACCACTATATCTGAGTATCCATCCTTTTCTTCATCTTGAACATTTTTGATCTGCATCTTTAGGAGCCTCCTGCTCCTATATAAATACTGGATATTGTCTGGTCTTTACTGACTGTCACCATATCATACATCCTTCTCGTGTTGTCTAACTTCTGCAAGTCACAGCATAAGTTCTTTCTTCCGAGACTTGTAAACTTACTTACAATATGCTTTCTTTGTCACTCTCATGAGTGATCATACATGAAATAAATATTTTATCTCTTTCTTCATCCTCTTCTTTGATACTTCCTTCATAAGTCTGCATAGACACTGAAATAAAACGAGGTTAATTCACATTCTCACAAAAATCTAACTTGTAATGATAAAGTATTAAAGTAAACAAGATGCTAAAAATAAACATGAATACTTATCTTTTGTTTTTGTGTGGGGAGGCTCCACGGACTCCACCATTTTCTATCTTTCTTCAGATCAACTATCTTTAACTTAAAGTACATAACCCTCAATTTCTACTAAATCTTTCTTTGAGGGAGGAGATTCCTCTTCTTCGACAATTAATCTCTTCTGTTGGTTTGCAAGTCTAGATTATTCGTGTGTGCAATCTTCCCATAACTTATCAAACTTGGGTAACTTGCTTCTTGCACACACTCCTTGTACAAAAGGAATCCAAAATGTTGGAAACCCATTTAGGGTTGTGGTTGAAAGCTCCTTGTCACTATTGACATCTCCAATAGCTGCAAGCTGATCTCTGATCTGAGAAACTCTCATAAGGTAGGATGTGACAAATTCTAAGTTTTCCATCTTCATATTACGAAGCTGATTTCTTAAGGTAAGATTATGACTGATGTCTTTTCTTTCATATAACCTACTGAGTGCTTCATACATTTGCCTTGTTGTCTGTAGTTCGAATATATGAGGGATCAAGTGATCCTTTACTGAATCTGACACGATTCTCTTTGCTTTCTTCTCATTCTTCTTATGCTTGGTCTTTTGCTCTGCTTCATCTGGTTCTGGTACACCTACTGTAACATGTTCTAGGATATCATTCTCATCTAGAATCATATACAACCTATGCTTCCAAGATATGAAGTTTCTAGATCCTTCCAGTATGTCTTCTACCCTCATGCTGGTAGCCATTGTTTCTTGCAGTAAACCCTAGCCCTTCGGGCTATAGAAATAATAAAAAAATCAAATTTCTTGGATCTGAAAACTGAACTCACCAAAAGATGCACTAGACTGAGGCAAGTATGTTGGTACAGTTAGATTTCTGAAAATCCAAATTTTACCCCTTCAAACTTGATCTTTGGATTTTTGGACTTGTGCTTCTGGCTTTCTGGTACTTCTGGTACTCTGGTACTTCTGGTTTTCTGGTACTTTTTGAAAACTAGGGTTTCACTTTCTGGGATATCTAGCCATCAAAAAAGTGCACTGAGGATGCCAAAATGTTCCTTGAGGTAGGGCACACCTTTCTAGATGGTTTTGAGGCTGAAAACCTTCTTTAATAAAAAGCCCTAATTTTCATGTACGACAACAGTGACATTTTTCTTTTTCCTGTGAAAGATGCTCCCTTCAGCTTAGCTCTGAAACCATGTTAAAGTTTCTGCTATTATTAGGTTACTTTCAATTTACTATATAACACAATCACTGAGAGAAACACAATCACAAGAGTACACACACATTTATCTTGGGAAACCCTTAAGGGGAAGAAAAC
This sequence comes from Picea engelmannii, assembly GCA_009831015.1. NCBI lineage: Eukaryota > Viridiplantae > Streptophyta > Pinopsida > Pinales > Pinaceae > Picea > Picea engelmannii. The sequence continues at coordinate 52,877 of ML795401.1, forward strand.
CCAACAAAACTTTCGTAATATAGATAGCCAATACAATGCCAAGACAATGAACCAAGCAATACAAAAATTTCTCTCCCAAGGATGTGCCTTTCTTTCTCTCCCTTCTTCCGACAACTGGTAACTGCAACTTCCTTCAATACTTGCGCCCTGATGAACAAGTGAGTATGTGTCCAAATGAGGCGTTGGCCTCTCTTATTTATACAATTCTGGCACGTGTGGAAGTGTCTCTTCACTGGCAGGGCCGACTTCTTATTCTGGGTGGTTATAACCACCTTTAATATATTCTGGGGCCTCTTTAATATATTCTAGGGTCGACTTCTTATTTAGCCTATTACAATTAGGGTTTGACCAATCTGCAAAAGGGGATTTGGTCAATTACAATACCTGACATGATCAATCCACAAAAGGGGACTGATCTAATCAATAATAAATATATTTTATCTTTATCCACAAAAGGGGATAAGAATATTCTTTGTAGTTACACAATATTTTAACGCCAACGACTATGCCAACTTCCAACAAGGAAGCCAACAAAATGATAGGGACTACAGAGAACCGGTCTTGTTAGAAAATGCTCAGGTAACACACAAAGGATATAGGTAGCCCTCAGGTAGGTCCAAGCAGTGGATAGATTGCCCAAATTTTTTTGGGCAGCATTTGGGCAATGCAATAATTATCCGACCAGTGGACATAAGTCCCAGGCAACAAGTAGGAAGCTTGGGCACATAATGAGATAGTCAGGAAATTCCTAGAAAGGGCCTCAGGTAGCCCATAAATGAACCAGGAAACAATGAGACATTGTGGGCAACCTTGAGAAGGGTTCTGAGAAGCAGGCAGTAAGACTGGACAATAGGCCCAAGAGGCCAAATTTGAGTTTTTTAGTAGGTTGTCGAGATGATAGCGTTGGGGAAGGGTTGTGGGCAATGACTCGTCTCACCATATTATGGGAATGAGGTCGATGTTCCTTAGTGTTTTAGAGAAAGACTCTGATTTCCATGTGAAGAGTGGGGTGCACACCACACACGCAGTGAAGAGAATTGGATGTGTCATATTCTAGCTTAGAGGTGGCAGTATTGATGTATGTCCAAGGGATGAAGTTTCTCTTAGTGTCAACCTTGGAGGACATGGGGTATGGAGTTATGTTCAAGGATGGACATATACTCATACATTCAGAGGGATCATATACCCAAGATGCAACAGTGAGGCTTGACATTAGAGAGGGTATGTTGTACAGGGTGCCAGGACAACCTGTAGCGGGGTCCAAGGGGATCTTGGATCGCAGATAAGATCAAAGTGAAATAGAGGTAGCATGAGGGTCTTCCAGTTCAGAGGGACCAACTACAACAAAAAAAAATTTGATGGGGTTAGAGATTGATCTAGGAGGAGGTTCTTCCAAAAGTTCTTTCCTCGCTAAGAGGGAGTGTTAGCATTTGAGGTAGCTCGGACAAGTACTTTTGCATTGACAGTGCCTAGCACGTGGAGGTGTCCGAGCGACACTCTTTAAAGTGGCTTTTATGTAATGACTAAAGTGACTTTTGTAAGGTTGAGTGAATTAAGTGATTTAAGTCATCTCAATGAAAGATTAAGTCGTGACCGTTAGATTGTGAGATCCAAGATCTAATCTTGGCCATTGAGATCTAGGGTTAGGGTTTTATTCATTAGGGGATTATAAAAGCAGATCTAAGGAGAGTGAGAGGCACACAATGAGTGCATAGGAGTAAGAGGAAGTCATTCTCATGTACTTTTGTCTGAGTGGGCAGGGTTGAGGAAAGGGTGCAGGGGGCAGGAAGGGAGATAACAATTAGGTGGGCTAGGCTATTAGCTGCAACATTGTAATCCCTTTGATGGGCCATTATCCCAAGACGGGAGCCCAAGATTTTATCTAATAAAATCAAACTCTGAACTAGTTTTCCCATAAGGGTTTTTCCAGGGGTGTTTACCCAAATGTTGGGTGAAAATGTGTTTGGTTTCTTTTTTATGCTTATTCTTATATTTTCGTTGAGTAACCTATTTGTGCTTTAATTCAATAAAAAAAAATTGCTTGGAATTAATTGTCGTGTGCTAGGTTAGTTGGAAATTCAACATAAATACTTTCCAAGCAAGCTAGCTACACATGCCTAGATGGGTTTGTGATTTTCATATAAAACATGAGCATAGTTGCTCAAACATAGTGGCATGATAACATAACATAATGTGTTACCATAAATGACTATTTGATGTCCTAGTTCCCAAGTCTTAAAGGTTGTAATATTAAGATTAATTTGTTAGGTTGTAATTATTCAATGTTAATTTAATGAGGTGTAAAGTTTTCTAATATTGTGTGGAAGGGAATGTTGTACATGTTAGAACCCTATATAATAGGGGAATTAGTTTTCTGACTCTATCTATCTTTTTCAGGCATTATGTGTTTGCTCATGACGCATGGCAAAGGTAGCAGAAAGCGCTCGACATTGACCAAGCATAAAATGAGTACCTACGCGCGAGTTTCAAAGCGAGTTCTGGTGCATTTTTAGCAAAAAATTGTGACGTGGTTTGAAATGCCAAAATTTGACTCTTGGGGGTAAATGCAAAGTTGGGTTTATTAGCCTAATTTGAGTTTTTATAATCTATGTTTGGTGAATTTAGGAAAAAAATTGGCCCCTCGGCCTTTGCCTTTATGCAGAGTTTTATGAAAAAATTGACAAATATTTTTCCAAAAAATAATATTGGCCTAGGGCCAACCTCCGAATGCTCGACACCAAGGATAAGCACCATTTCATGCACCAACATCAAACACACAAGCCAGCGCTAACACCAAACTCCAAATCCCAAGCCTCGGGCTCACTTCATCGACACAACATGTGACTGTTGGCTCATTTAAATGCCCAAAGCTCAGTTTACCACTTAAATGTGGGATATTGCACACAGAAGCCAAAAATATAAAACACAACTTTAAACCCTATGCCAGATGTTTGAATCAGATTCAAGGTGTCAAACGCAGAGAAGCATGCATGCATAGAAGGTTATGAGGTGTCAAGGGATACCATCGGGCCACATCCAGTTAAATCTATGGAATCGTTAATGTGCAGACAATCAAGGCTATTTGTGGTCCTTACACAGATCAAATCGTTGTTGTTTCACAATCTCATGGCGCCCTCGTAAACAACACAATATGGAGTTTCTGAATATATATCTCGATCCATAAAGTAGGCACTTACGAGGATAAGGTACCCTCATTCTGTAAACATTGATGAACAAAGGCTTCATAATGCTCTGATTCTCTTTGGTGAGATAGAGCAGATCAAGAGTTTTCCATCAAGGAATTATGCATTTGTTGAATTTAGAAGTGTCGATGAAGCTAGGTGTGCAAAAGATGGCATTCAAGGAAGGCTCTTTAAATGATCCCAGGACACAAATTCTTTATTCAAATAGTGATATTGGGCCTACGGAAAGAGGTTTGGCGCCAAGCAGAGTTGAAAACCCCACACACAGACAATCTCCAGCCATAGCAGAAGAAGAAAATGTTGAGGTTGAAAGTTTTGGGCTTCCGAATTCTGGGTGACGGTGCTACCAGGCATTTCCAACCCCTCTGCATGCCCTTCAGTTCTAGCCACTGGTATTCCAAGGTTGTGAAAGCTAGTTCTAATGATGATTTGTCTAAGGTCTGTGGCTTATCTTCGAGTTTGGAGCATTATGCTCTCACTCAGCCGGAATTTATGCGGCGTCAAACCAACAAAATATATGTAAAGCGTACAGTCTACAAAGGTGAAGGGAGAGAGTTCTGCACCATTAGGTGCTTTATTACAATATTTGAATGCTAGATCACCAGTCACAATTGAAAGACATAGAGATGTTGAATCACACGGTCTAGAATCACAATTGAATGACAATCTGTTATCTGGCTTCATTGCTTCTCCTGAGACTGGCAGTCTGATAGAGATGGAGGATACAAAACAAGGTGGGATGAATTAACATCCAAGGAACATGGTGATGTCGGACAATGATGCTAAACAGTACACAACTGTTACTGTATCTTCACAAGAAATACATGCTAATTCTGGACAAACAAAATTGCAGCCTACTTCAAATCCAATATTCGGAGAAGGAAATGAGGACTATGCAAGGAAATGTGCAACAGAGGCTACTCAGCAGGATGCTCTCTTGTCAGAAATGCAAGGACCATTAGCATCATCATTGGATGAGAACTGTAATGAAAACACAAGAAACCATGTTGCTGGGAAGGATATTGTGTTGGCTAACTTGCAAGCGGGGCTAGGATTTGGTATGCCTGCTACACAAATGGATCAGACAGTGATTGGAGAATCAGATCCTTTATTAGAGGCAAAAGCATAATGAAATAGAAGAAGAGAAAGCTAAGCGAGAAAAGACAGAAATGGAAAAGCAACAGAGCAATGGGACTTCACCGATAGATTATTTTTTATTTAACAAATTGGATGAGCTTCTTAGCCAGACTCAACTTTATTTAGAAGTTTCTTATGGAGGAGAACTAGAAAGAATAGATGGAACTTGTTCCTCTATTGATTGGGGGAAGGTTAAAGTCCTATCAAATTAAGGGTGTAAAGTGGATGATTTCTTTGTGGCAAAATGAGCTCAACGGAATCCTAGCAGATCAAATGGGTCTAGGAAAGACAGTTCAGACTATTGGTCTTCTTGCTCATCTGAAAGGGATGGGCATGCATGGGCCGTTTGTAGTAGTTACTCCTCTTTCTACTCTATCCAATTGGGTGAATGAAATCAATAGGTTTGTACCAAGCATGAATGCTATAATCTATCATGGATCCAAAATCAAACGACAAGAGCTGAGGAATACCCACATGCCTCAAACAGTGAGTCCATTTTCCCTGTTATGGTCACTTCTTATGAGGTTGTTACGAATGATAGCAAGGTTTTGGCTCGCTATGATTGGAAATATTTAGTTGTTAATGAGGGACACCAATTAAAAAAAAAATCCAACTGCAAATCGTTGAAGTTAGTGGAAAACAGGGAACCCGACTACAACAGTTTGATCCACATATTTAGGTAACAGTTACACAAGTGGTAGAGCATCATTGTTTTGAGGCATCGTTTCAAATGCAGCTGGCAATCAAGGGCATGTGGCAGTAATTTAATAACTGAAGATCATATCTAGATCCTCATATCAACCAATTATCCATCTTTCTAGGCGCAGATCATCATCCGGTGGCGAATCTGTTCAATATTTTGGATATCAGCAGAGCACAAGTGGCATTTTTCCAGCAGGGCATTCAAATTACAGTTGAGAAATTACAGGAGGAAAGCCAGCAAGAAGAATATCATCTCCAGAATCCGAGGCAATCAAAGGGACAAATGGCCATTGTTTCCAAGGTTCGAGGGATAGGCATCACAACCTCTCAGCAAATTTGAGACGACCAACCAACAGTTTCTAGATTTAGTTTTTCCTTTATTTTTCTATTGGGTTTGCTTTAGAGAGAGTCTACATGTGTCAATATTTTGTTGTAACTGTTTTTCTATTCTTAGCAAGCAGAGTTAAAGCTCAAATCTTCTGAAGACTGAGATATTTTTGTATTTATACACCTGTAAAAGACAAAATAGAGGTTCGACTGGGCTGAGAGGAGGGGGTTTCGACCTGTGTGAAGTTTCCCTTTGTTTGACCTGTGAGGTGTTTTATTGTGATGGACTGTGGGCTGTGCTTGGCCAGAAAACCTTTTTTGTAATCTTCAAATGATCTATCAGAAATGAGCATGTTGTTCACAGGATTCCTGTGTGGAGATGTTGGTGGTGTTTCTTGTCTTTGTTAAGTTTTTTCCTGTTATCATTTCATTTGTTTTCAATTCTTATTATCAGAAGACAGTACACAGAGCAGAATTTATTGGCAAATACTTTGCATCTGTCCTTTTGATAATCTTTATGTTATTCATCTAAAGAGCTCAATTAAGGAATTCTTAGTTGCTCCTTTGCTTGGTTTTTTCCTCCCCTAGTTCTTCCTCAAATTGACACTATCAAAACTCAATTCGATCCAACACTTCCACTACCTTGTCCTGTGTAAAAGATTTGTCCAGATCTAAGAAGTGAATCATATTTTTCAGCACATACCCCATTTGCCCAATGGCCCTCCTTGCTGTCCCAAAACAACCAATTAAAAACCATAACCCCATACTTTCATAGCTAGCCTAAAATCCATCCCATACAAACCAAGTTAAATCGAAAAGAGAGATCCATCTCTGAGTCTTGGAGGGTTAGATCCAAGACTCCAAGTGGTTCGAGGTTACCTCTGTGATTGCCTCCGCAGCCTTAGGCAAATTACAGAGCGCTAACATTTTTGGCGACTCCACTGGGGAACTTCTCCAGAGGTGCACTTCAAGTTCAGATTTGACTTCTGATGGTGAACAGAAGCCAAAAACAGGAAGGCTGTACCATTCACCGTGCGACTCCATTGTTCAAGATCCCGAGCTTCAAAGATCACAAGCGACTTCATTGCTGAAGAATCCAGATTTCAAAGCCTTGATGATGCTTCAAGATGACTGGGTATGTGGCAAATCCTATATCTTGTGAAGCCATAGAAGAATTCAGGGGTAAGTTAGCAAAATTTCATATTGACGAAGACTTTTTAACAATCGTGTTTCGTATTTTGGACTCGAGCAAATTTGCTCCTGAAAGTAAAAGTTGCTTTCTTGAGCTAGTCATTGAAAAGTTCGAAAATGATATTGAACTTTTGGATTCTCAAATTCAGTCCTATAATTTCCTAGATCCCAAAGAATTCTTGCAAAATATTCCTTCTCCAAAGCAAGAGGAAATCGTACTACCTGTTTATTTGCAGATTGATGATGATTATGTTTTCAAGTATAAGGCTGAAGTTATAGATCCAGGGTTTAATTTTGAAGATGGAACTGATCTACTAGTCATAGAAGATCTAGGAATGAATATCATGCATCATACTTTAATTGATCCTATAGCAGATTACATGGAGGTTTATGTTAGCTCAAGTTTTCAAACATGTTTTCTCTATAACGACCAAATATGTCATCAAATGCTAGTACATATTTCAGCCTTGATTTTCATCAAGCACGATGAGGAAACCTAATCATGGGATCAACTACTTGACTGGCTCCATTGGCATTTCTTTATTACCTGATTCAAGAAAATTATGAGGTAGATTAGGGTAGGTAGGAATGCGCTAATAAGCTCAACATGACGAGCACTTTTCTTTTTATCCCTTCATGGCTTTATTTTCAGTTTATAGTTTGGGGACAGCCCAATGATCAGCTGGTCTGCGAAATTAAGAGTTCTATGGATTCTAGACACCTCCTTTGGAGCTATCTTCCCCAGGTGGAGCCTATGTTAGAACCCTATATAATAGGGGAATCGGTTTTCTGACTCTATCTATCTTTTTCAGGCATTATGTGTTTTCTCATGATGCATGGCGAAGGTAGCAGAAAGCACTTGACACTGACCAAGCATAAAATGAGTACCTTCACGTGAGTTTCAAAGCGAGTTCTGGTGCATTTTTAGCAAAAAATTGTGAAGTGGTTTGAAATGGAAATATTTGACTCTTGGGGGTAAATGCAAAGTTGGGTTTATTAGCCTAATTTGGGTTTTTATAATCTATGTTTGGTGAATTTAGGAAAAAAATTGGCCCCTCGGCCTTTGCCTTTATGCAGAGTTTTATGAAAAAATTGACAAATATTTTTCCAAAAAATAATATTGGCCTAGGGCCAACCTCCGAATGCTCGACACCAAGGATAAGCGCCATTTCATGCACCAACAACAAACACACAAGACAACACCAACACAAAACTCCAAATCCCAAGCCTCATGATCACTTCATCGACACAACATGTGACTGTTGGCTCATTTAAACGCCCAATGCTCAGTTTACCACGTAAATGTGGGATATTGCATGCAGAAGCCAAAAATATAATACACAGCTTTAAACCCTATGCCAGATGTTTGAATTAGATTCAAGGTCTCAAACGCAGAGAAGCACGCATGCATAGAAGGTTATGAGGTGTCAAGGGATACCATCTGGCCACATCTTGTTAAAGCTCTGGAATCGTTAATGTGCAGACAATCAAGGCTATTTGTGGTCCTTACACAGATCAAATCGTTGTTGTTTCATAATCTCATGGCGCCCTCGTAAACAACACAATATGGAGTTTCTGAATATATATCCCGATCTAGAAAGTTGGCGCTTACGAGGATAAGGTACCCTCATTTTGTAAACATTGATGAACAAAGGCTTCATAATAATCTGATTCTCTTTGGTGAGATAGAGCAGATCAAGAGTTTTCCATCAAGGTATTATGCATTTGTTGAATTTAGAAGTGTCGATGAAGCTAGGTGTGCAAAAGATGGCATTCAAGGAAGGCTCTTTAAATGATCCTAGGATACAAATTCTTTATTCAAATAGTGATATTGGGCCTATGGACAGAGGTTTGGCGCCAAGAAGAGTTTAAAACCCCACACACAGACAGTCTCCAGCCACAGCAGAAGAAGAAAATGCCGAGGTTGAAAGTTTTGGGCGCCCGAATTCTAGGCAACAGTGCTACCAAGCGTTTCCAACCTGCTTGCTCTTCAGTTCCAGCCACTAGTATTCCAAGGTTGCGAAAGCTAGTTCTAATGATGAGTTATATAAGGTTCGTGGCTTATCTTCGAGTTTGGAGCATTATGCTCTCACTCAGCCGAAATATATGCGGCGTCAAACCAACAATATATATGTAAAGCGTACAGTCTACAAAGGTGAAGGCAGAGAATTCTGCACCATTAGGTGCTTTATTACAAGATTTGAATGCTAGATCACCAGTCACAATTAAAAGACATAGAGATGTTGAATCACACGGTCTAGAATCAAAATTGAATGACAATCCATTATCTGGCTTCATTGCTTCTCCTGAGACTGGCAGTCTGACAAAGATGGAGGATACAAAACAAGGTGGGATGAATTAACATCCAAGGAACATGGTGATGTCAGATAATGATGCTGAACAGTACACAACTGTTACTGTATCTTCACAAGAAATACATGCTGATTCTGGACAAACAAAATTACAGCCTACTTCAAATCCAATATTCGGAGAAGGAAATAAGGACTATGTAGGGAAATGTGCAGCAGAGGCTACTCGGCAGGATGCTCTCTTGTCAGAAATGCAAGGACCGTCAACATCATCATTGGATGAGAAATGTAATGAAAACACAAGAAACCATGCTTCTAGGAAGGATATTGTGTTGGCTAACTTGCAAGCAGGGCCATGATTTGGTATGCCTGCTAAACAAATGGATTAGACGGTGATTGGAGAATCATATCCCTTATTAAAGGCGAAAGCATAATGAAATAGAAGAAGAACAAGCTGAGCGAGAAAAGACAGAAATGGAAAAGCAACAGAGCAATGGGACTTCACTGATAGATTATTTGTTATTTAACAAATTGGATGAGATTCTTAGCCAGACTCAACTTTATTCAGAAGTTTCTTATGGAGGAGAACTGGAAATAACAGATGGAACTTGTTCCTCTATTGATTGGGGGAAGGTTAAAGTCCTATCAAATTAAGGGTGTAAAGTGGATGATTTCTCTGTGGCAAAATGAGCTCAACGGAATCCTGGCAGATCAAATGGGTCTAGGAAAGACAGTTCAGACTATTGGTCTTCTTGCTCATCTGAAAGGGATGGGCATGCATGGGCCCTTTTTAGTAGTTACTCCTCTTTCTACTCTATCCAATTGGGTGAATGAAATCAATAGGTTTGTCCCAAGCATGAATACTATAATCTATCATCGATCCAAAATCAAATGACAAGAGCTGAGAAATACCCACATGCCTCAAATAGTGGGTCCAACATTCCCTGTTATCGTCACTTCTTATGAGGTTGTTATGAATGATAGCAAGGTTTTGGCTCTCTATGATTGGAAATATTTAGTTGTTAATGAGGGACACCAATTAAAAAAAAATTCCAACTACAAATAGCTGAAGTTAGTGGCAAACAGGGAACCTGACTACAACAGTTTGATCCACGTATTTATGTAACAGTTACACAAGTGGCAGAGCATCATTGTTTTGAGGCATCGTTTCAAATGTAGCTGGAAATCAAGGGCATGTGGCAGTAATTTAATAACTGAAGATCATATCTAGATCCTCATATCAACCAATTATCCAGCTTTCTAGGCGCATATCATCATCAGGTGGCGAATATGTTCAATATTTTGGATATCAGCAGAGCACAAGTGGCATTTTTCCAGCAGGGCATTCAAATTACAGGAGGAAAGCCAACAAGAAGAATATCATCTCCAGAATCCGAGGCAATCAAAGGGACAAATGGCCATTTTTTCCAAGGTTTGAGGGATAGGCATCACAACCTCTCAACAAATTTGAGACGACCAACCAACAGTTTCTAGATTTAGCTTTTCCTTTAATTTTCTGTTGGGTTTTCTTTAGAGAGAGTCTACAGGTGTCAATATTTTGTTGTAACTGTTTTTCTATTTTTAGCAAGCAGAGTTAAATCTCAAATCTTCTGAAGACTGAGATATTTTTGTATTTATACACCTGTAAAAGACAAAATAGAGGTTCGACTGGGCTGAGAGGAGGGGGTTTTGACCTGTGTGAAGTTTCCCTTTGTTCGACCTGTGAGGTGTTTTATTGTGCTGGACTGTGGGCTGTGCTTGGCCAGAAAACCTTTTTTGTAATATTCAAATGATCTATCAGAAATGAGTATGCTGTTCACAGGATTCCTGTGTGGAGATGTTGGTGGTGTTTCTTGTCTTTGTTAAGTTTTTTCCTATTATCATTTCATTTGTTTTCAATTCTTATTATCATAAGATAGTACACATAGCATAATTTATTGGAAACTACTCTGCATCTGTCCTTTTGATAATCTTTATGTTATTCATCTAAAGAGCTCAGTTAAGGAATTCTTAGTTGCTCCTTTGCTTGGTTTTTTCCTCCCCTAGTTCTTCCTCAAATCAACACCATCAAAACTCAATTCGATCCAACACTTCCACTAGCTTTCCCTGTGTAAAAGATTTGTCCAGATCTGAGAAGTGAATCATATTTTTTAGCGCAGACCCCATTTGCCCAATGGCCCTCCTTACTGTCCCAAAAAAACCAATTAAAAATCCCAACCCCATACTTTCATAGCTAGCCTAAAATCCATCCCATACAAACCAAGTTAAATCGAAAAGAGAGATCCCTCTCTAAGTCTTGAAGGGATAGATCCAAGACTCCAAGTGGTTTGAGGTTACCTCTGTGATTGCCTCCGCAGCCTTAGGCAAATTACAGAGCACTAACATTTTTGGCGACTCCATTGGGGAACTTCTCCAGAGGTACACTTCAAGTTCAGATTTGACTTCTGATGGTGAACAGAAGCCAAACACAAGAAGGCTGTACCATTCACTTGGCGACTCCATTGTTCAAGATCCCGAGCTTCAAAGATCACAAGTGACTTCACTGCTGAAGAATCTAGATTTCAAAGCCTTGATGATGCTTCAAGATGACAGGGTATGTGGCAAATCCTATATCTTGTGAAGCCATAGAAGAATTCAGGGGTAAGTTAGCAGAATTTCATATTGACGAAGACTTTTTAACAATTGTGTTTCGTATTTTGGACTCGAGCAAATTTCCTCCTGAAAGTAAAAGTTGTTTTCTTGAGCTAGTCGTTGAAAAGTTCGAAAATGATATTGAACTTTTGGATTCTCAAATTCAGTCCTATAATTTCCTAGATCTCAAAGAATTCTTGGAAAATCTTCCTTCTCCAAAGCAAGAGGAAATCGTACTACCTGTTGATTTGCAGATTGATGATGATTATGTTTTCAAATATAAGGCTGAAGTTGTAGATGCAGGGTTTAATTTTGAAGATGGAACTGATCTACTAGTCATAGAAGATCTAGGAATGAATATCATGCATCATACTTTAATTGATCCTATAGCAAATTACATGGAGGTTTATGTTAGCTCAAGTTTTCAAACATGTTTTCTCTATAACGACCAAATATGTCATCAGCTGCCAGTACATATTTCAGCCTTGATTTTCATCAAGCACAATGAGGAAACCCAATCATGGGATCAACTACTTGACTGGATCCATTGGCATTTCTGTATTACCTGATTCAACAAAATGATGAGGTAGATTAGGGTAGGTAGGAATGCGCCAATAAGCTCAACATGACGAGCACTTTTATTTTTATCCCTTCATGGATTTATTTTCAGTTTACAGTTTGGGGGTAGCCCAATGATCAACTGGTCTACGAAATTCAGATTTCTATGGATTCTATACACCTCCTTTGGATCTATCTTCCCCAGGTGGAGCCTATGTTAGAACCCTATATAATAGGGGAATCCATTTTCTGACTCTATCTATCTTTTTCAGGCATTATGTGTTTGCTCATGACGCATGGTGAAGGCAGCAGAAAGCGCTCGACACTGACCAAGCATAAAATGAGTACCTGCGCGTGAGTTTCAAAGTGAGTTCCGGTGCATTTTTAGCAAAAAATTGTGAAGTGGTTTGAAATGCCAAAATTTGACTCTTGGGGGTAAATGCAAAGTTGGGTTTATTAGCCTAATTTGGTTTTTATAATCTATGTTTGGTGAATTTAGGAAAAAAATTGGCCCCTCCGCCTTTGCCTTTATGCAGAATTTTATGAAAAAATTGACAAATATTTTTCCAAAAAATAATATTGGCCTAGGGCCAACCTCCGAATGCTCGACACCAAGGATAAGCGCCATTTCATGCACCAACAACAAACACACAAGCCAATGCCAACACCAAACTCCAAAGCCCAAGCCTCGGGCTCACTTCATCGACACAACATGTGACTGTTGGCTCATTTAAACGCCCAAAGCTCAGTTTACCACGTAAATGTGGGATATTGCACGCAGAAGCCAAAAATATAAAACGTAGCTTTAAACCCTATGCCAGATGTTTGAATCAGATTCAAGGTGTCAAACGCAGAGAAGCACGCATGCATAGAAGGTTATGACGTGTCAAGGGATACCATCGGGCCACATCCGGTTAAAGCTCTGGAATCGTTAATGTGCAGACAGTCAAGGCTATTTGTGGTCCTTACACAGATCAAATCGTTTCTGTTTCACAATCTCATGGCACCCTCGTAAGCAACACAATATGGAGTTTCTGAATATATATCCCGATCCAGAAAGTAGGCGCTTACGAGGATAAGGTACCCTCATTCTGTAAATATTGATGAACAAAGGATTCATAATGCTCTGATTCTCTTTGGTGAGATAGAGCAGATCAAGAGTTTTCCATCAAGGCATTATGCATTTGTTGAATTTAGAAGTGTCGATGAAGCTAGGTGTGCAAAAGATGGCATTCAAGGAAGGCTCTTTAAATGATCCCAGGATACAAATTCTTTATTCAAATAGTGATATTGGGCCTACGGACAAAGGTTTGGTGCCAAGCAGAGTTGAAAACCCCAAACACAGACAATCTCCAGCCATAGCAGAAGAAGAAAATGCTGAGGTTGAAAGTTTTGGGTGCCCAAATTCTAGGCGACGGTGCTACCAGGCGTTTCCAACCCCTCTGCATGCCCGTCAGTTCCAGCCACTTGTATTCCAAGGTTGCGAAAGCTAGTTCTAATGATGAGTTGTCTGAGGTCCGTGGCTTATCTTCGAGTTTGGAGAATTATGCTCTCACTCAGCCAGAATTTATGTGGCGTCAAACCAACAAAATATATGTAAAGCGTATAGTCTACAAAGGTGAAGGGAGAGAGTTATGAACCATTAGGTGCTTTATTACAATATTTGAATGCTAGATCACCAGTCACAATTGAAAGACATAGAGATGTTGAATCACACGGTCTAGAATCACAATTGAATGACAATTTGTTATCTGGCTTCATTGCTTCTTCTGAGACTGGCAGTCTGATAGAGATGGAGGATACAAAACAAGGTGGGATGAATTAACATCCAAGGAACATGGTGATGTCGGAAAATGATGCTGAACAGTACACAACTGTTACTGTATCTTCATAAGAAACACATGCTGATTCTAGACAAACAAAATTGCATCCTACTTCAAATCCAATATTCGAAGAAGGAAATGAGGACTATGCAGGGAAATGTGCAACAAAGGCTACTCAGCAGGATGCTCTCTTTTCAGAAATGCAAGGACCATCAGCATCATCATTGGATGAGAACTGCAATGAAAACACAAGAAACCATGCTGTTGGGAAGGATATTGTGTTGGATAACTTGCAAGCAGGGCCAGGATTTGGTATTCCTGCTACACAAATGGATCAGACGGTGATTGGAGAATCAGATACCTTATTAGAGGCGAAAGAATAATGAAATAGAAGAAGAGCAATATGAGTGAGAAAAGATAGAAATGGAAAAGCAACAGAGCAATGGGACTTCACCGATAGATTATTTGTTATTTAACAAATTGGATGAGCTTCTTAGCTAGACTCAACTTTATTCAGAAGTTTCTTATGGAGGAGAACTGGAAAGAACAGATGGAACTTGTTCCTCTATTTATTGGGGGAAGGTTAAAGTCTTATAAAATTAAGGGTGTAAAGTGGATGATTTCCTTGTGGCAAAATGAGCTCAACGGAATCCTGGCAAGTCAAATGGGTCTAGGAAAGACAGTTCAGACTATTGGTCTTCTTGCTCATCTGAAAGGGATGGGCATGCATGGGCCCTTTTTAGTAGTTACTCCTCTTTCTACTCTATCCAATTGGGTGAATGAAATCAATAGGTTTGTCCTAGGCATGAATACTATAATCTATCATGGATCCAAAATCAAACGACAAGAGCTGAGGAATACCCACATGCCTCAAACAATGGGTCCAACATTCCCTGTTATCGTCACTTCTTATGAGGTTGTTATGAATGATAGCAAGGTTTTGGCTCGCTATGATTGGAAATATTTAGTTGTTAATGAGGGACACCGATTAAAAAAAAAATCCAACTGCAAATCACTGAAGTTAGTGGCAAACATGGAACCCGACTACAATAGTTTGATCCACATATTTAGGTAACAGTTACACAAGTGGCAGAGCATCATTGTTTTGAGGCATCGTTTCAAATGCAGCTGGCAATCAAGGGCATGTGGCAGTAATTTAATAACTGAAGATCATATCTAGATCCTCATATCAACCAATTATCTAGCTTTCTAGGCGTAGATCATCATCAGGTGGCGAATCTGTTCAATATTTTGGATATCAGCAGAGCACAAGTGGCATTTTTCTAGCATGGCATTCAAATTATAGTTGAGAAATTACAGGAGGAAAGCCAACAAGAAGAAAATCATCTCCAGAATCCGAGGCAATCAAAGGGACAAATGGCCATTGTTTCCAAGGTTCGAGGGATAGGCATCACAACCTCTCAGCAAATTTGAGACGACCAACCAACAGTTTCTAGATTTAGTTTTTCCTTTAATTTTCTGTTGGGTTTTCTTTAGAGAGAGTCTACAGGTGTCAATATTTTGTTGTAACTATTTTTATTTTCTTAGCAAGCAGAGTTAAAGCTCAAATCTTCTGAAGACTGAGATATTTTTGTATTTATACACCTGTAAAAGACAAAACAGAGGTTCGACTGGGCTGAGAGGAGGGGGTTTCGACCTGTGTGAAGTTTCCCTTTGTTCAACCTGTGAGGTGTTTTATTGTGCTGGACTGTGGGCTGTGCTTAGCCAGAAAACCTTTTTTGTAATATTCAAATGATCTATCAGAAATGAGCATGCTGTTCACAGGATTCCTGTGTGGAGATGTTGGTGGTGTTTCTTGTCTTTGTTAAGTTTTTTCCTGTTATCATTTCGTTTGTTTTCAATTCTTATTGTCAGAAGATAGTACACAGAGCAGAATTTATTGGCAAATACTCTGCATCTGTCCTTTTGATAATCTTTATGTTATTCATCTAAAGAGCTCAGTTAAGGAATTCTTAGTTGCTCCTTTGCTTGGTTTTTTCCTCCCTTAGTTCTTCCTCAAATCGACACCATCAAAACTCAATTTGATCCAACACTTCCACTACCTTTCCCTGTGTAAAATATTTGTCCAGATCTGAGAAGTGAATCATATTTTTCAGCGTAGACTACATTTGCCCAATGGCCCTCCTTGCTGTCCCAAAACAACCAATTAAAAACCCCAACCCCATACTTTCATAGCTAGCCTAAAATCCATCCCATACAAACCAAGTTAAATCGAATAGAGAGATCCCTCTCTATGTCTTGGAGGGCTAGATCCAAGACTCCAAGTGGTTCGAGGTTACCTCTGTGATTGCCTCCGCAGACTTAGGAAAATTACAGAGCGCTAACAGTACAAACTTGTCATAGTGTTTATATGCACACAAGGTTTCTAAGAGGTCATACTCATAATGATAAGGAAGTTACACAAGATATGAATATTGCACCATGGGTCCTTGAGGGAATGTGATTGGTTATATAATCCTATGTCTATATAAATATGAGTAGGTCTCCATTTCACTTTGAGTGAGATGTATTGTAGTTTGCATTTTAATATTGAATTCAATAAAGGACAATGTTCCTTTTCTCTTCAATATATTGTCTTTTATTTATGTGTTTTTACAATGATAGCTTATGGAGTGGCATATATTTGATTATGTTTGATTTATATGGTACATTATTTACAATTTATATTTGATATCAGAGCAAAGGGTGCTCTACCATAACTGAAGGTGCACTCTATTAGAGCTAATGATGTTGGTTTGGGAAAAATTTATTTGTCGATTATTTTGAGATCAAGGATGAACATAGATAAGTTCATGATTGTTTTCCTTTAATCTATTTGAAAGTTGAATAATTTGTTGTTTTCTTAATGGAAAGTTGAGTCACAATTATGTGATAATTTCACTTCGAGATTTGCACTGGCTTGTATTTGAAACCTCCATCATTGGAACTCCATAGCTATTTTTTGAGTGAGTTTATATATTGTTATGAATGTTATTTATCCATTTCATTTGCAAGTGAAGTTGAAGTTGTAATGCTCCAAACCATTCTCTAATAACAACAACATAAGAAAATCCTTCAATTATTAATTAACAGTGGAATATACCTATATCCAAGATGCTATCATTAATAATTTACTTAAATGTAAATACCAACAATATGACCTTATTGTATTGAGAAGAATAGAATAAAATTTAGATCTAGCTTAGACATAAGAATGATTCAATGATTAAACTTTAATTCCACTAATAACAATGAGATTATTTAACAATCAACATCAACAATTATAATAATCAAAAATATCACCAACATTTATGGTAGATTCCAATGATACAATTTATCAACTTACAAGTAGCTTAAATAATTGCATGTACTAGGAATCAAGAGAAGATGGAAGAAATACATGGAAGTAGCAAGGTGAGATTTGATTTACAAAAAACAAAAATAATACACCAATTTTCACCAAGTAGAAACTAATAAGTAATAACAGATATGTGCAACAAGCTTGGGGATAAACTCTCCTCCCACCAACCTACCAATTGGAGATTGAGAGTCCTAGAACCCTCAATAACTAAGGCTAGATTCACTGACAATTAATGCTTTCTCTCAAGAGTCCAAGTCTCAATTATCTATAAAAAATAAATCTCCTTAGATGTAAGGTGAAAACAACTCAAGAAAATGGAACCCCCTCATCAACTCCTCCATCCCCCATATATCTCCCAATTTAGCACAATTCTAAATAAAAATATTATTTTATTGACATGCATGCCTCCACTTGTCGTTCTCATGCTACTAATCTCTTTTTTATATTTTCCTTAATATTGTTTTAGTGTGGCCCTATTATTACACACACACACACACACACACACACACACACACACACACACACACACACACACACACACTTTTGTTTCTTAGGTAATGCACTATTTGATATGCACAATCATCACCCAACATGTGCCTAAATACATTAGCACCATTGTATGAGTGAGGGAGTTACTCTTGTGGTATCATGGGTAAATCTCGCATTTTCACTACTAAACAAACATATGTCACTTATATTACTACGTGCTCTTGGTTATACTTCCTAAATGCTTAATATGCAACATGCACATACGATCATGCATCAAATAGTCAATCACATGGGTTTACTCTCTCCCTTACACACCCTTTTTCAGAATCATACAATCTACAACCTCCAAATCATCTCCCAATGATCTATATGGTCCCACTCACCATGGTACGAGCCTCTCCTATGACTAGTCTTAGAGTTACCGATCATGTTGTGATTCTAGTATGCATACAAATTTTACGTCATAACTTCGAGGGAGTGCGAGTATAACCCTCTCCATCTTCTTGAATTTTTGCATGAGGCTCTCTAGCTTCCTTAGCCTTAGTTGAGATTTATAGCCCCAAGGTATCATCTGGATGGTACTATGCCCCCCCAAGTAGTGGGTAAGGTATGTTGACCTGTGTACCCTGAATCTTGAAAGGTTGTCCTAAATTACCTCCACAACTCCAATTAGGCACCAAGTCCTAGGCATCGAATGTCCAACATCACAACGCCATCGACAAGTATAACTCTAGCCATTCTCAGACTTTTGGTATCTCAAAAATTAATGAAACTATTGATATAGCATTACTGATTGAGTTTCTCCCCAAACCATAAAATGATGCTATGCAGAGATATTTTCCTTCACGCGTATGGGATACCTCGAGATATTTAATAAATCATCTCTCCAGGTCCATGGAGTGGCTCTCTTGTCCAGCTCCAGCTCCACCTCCCATCATTAACCAAATCATTAGTCATAATAATAACATTGTTATAACATCATGAATATTAAAAAATCACATGCTAACTACCACATGCCATCATGAGAATCACATCATCATGAATACCAAAGAATCACATGCCAACTAGCACATTCCATTATGAGAACGTCATATCATAATGAATATCAAGTAATAACAACTTGAGTGGGCCTAATGGTTAAGAATATGTGTTTCCTCATCAAAGGTCATAGGTTCAAATCCAGAGGTGGATAGGTTATGTACACCTCTGTAGAATTTAGTAGTCAAATCACTGTGCGGAGGGGGTCCCTTGTCCCACAAACAAGGGGGTCTCATACACCAATTTGGTGTCTGGCCTGACCATGACCTTAAAATTAGATTATAATTATTATTATTATAACACCACGAATAGTAAAGAAACATATACTAACTACCACATGCCATTTTGGGAACATCATATCATTATGAATATCAAAGAACCACAAGCTAACTACTCCATGCTATCATAAGTAACTAAACAATAACTTGAGCATAATAGAACCGCATGTTGTCAGCTACATGTCATCATGAGTAGCACAAATTTGCATAACATCATCATAAGAAGCATAAAACTGCATAACATTATGAAATACTCCTATCATGATAATCAATATAACACATAACATATGTAGAAACATAATAACCAAAAATTCATGAACATATGTGCAAATGAGAACAAATATAGCACTTTGATTCATGGTAAAATACCATATCGAAATATTAGTTTAGTATCCAGGTTAGTTCACACTAGATTCATCAGTCTTGGTTGACTATAATGACATGGCATTACATATGCACCCCTTGCAAAAAAAATTCATCTCGAAGCTATAATATGTATCAGGTCCTTGCCACCTTGAGGCTAAAAATGTAACTAGCATATAACCACATTCTATCAATCACATATCATCATTAGTAACATAACAATTACATGAGTAGGCCCAAAACCACATGCTATTGATTGCATGCTATTATTAGTAAACACAAAATTGCAAGACATCATTTTAAGAAGCTTAACTGTTGCATAACATCATGAACACTCCTATAATGATAATCCCATAATATAAGTAGAACACAATATTATTAATGCTCAAATACATAAGCAAATGAGAACATATATATCACATTTGATGCCATAGTAAAAGATCATATTGAAATATTATTTTAGTATCTAGATTAGTTCATTCTACGTTCATAAGCCATGATTGTCTATAATAGAGATAAACCACTACATATGTACCCCCTTTAAGAAACATTGTCACAAAGTCATAACTTGTATCATATCCTTGCCACCTTGAGGCCCAAATGAACTAGCAAAACACTGCATGCTAACGATCATATGATGCCATAGGTAACATAACATCATTCTTCATGGTCAATACTTAGCATCTACTAAGTGCCAAGTAAGATTTAACTTGCACGACTTCATTATTGTGTCCTTATGATCTTCGTAAACATCATGAATTACTCTTTCCAGGATAATCAACACATAAGAGGAAACATAACCACTGTCATGCCATTCCTTATACCTTAATTCACTAACTAGGATTAACCCTATCTGTTATCTTAGAAGTGGGTTACGTATTTTTGTTGTGAGAAGGTTTTCAACGAAGATTAAAAAATCCTTGAGATTCACTGTCAAGGCATTACCTTTATTATCGAGAAATTACACTACTTCACTCAACATTAAATCATATGACACAATTTGTTTGGTATCTTGTCATAATTGAGGAACACCACTTTTTAACATGAAAACAATTTTAGTGTACTCACATCAATCATATGAGAATATATTCTAAATTATGATAGTCACAAGCTTTGATGGTTGCACTTCAAATCATAAATCAATGGTTACAATCAATGGTAAGTTTTAATATGATCCAATTTGTTTGGTATCTTGTCATAATTGAGGAACACCACTTTTTAACATGAAAACAATTTTAGTGTACTCACATCAATCATAGGAGAATATATTCTAAATTATAATAGTAAGGAGATTTGGTGGTTGCACTTCAAATCATAAATCAATGGTTACAATCAATGGTAAGTTCTTAAAATATTTGTGGTTAACCAAAACAATTTGATCAAATTCATGATCTTTGGGTAGAACATTGGGATGAAAATGACTTCCATAGTGTTGAGGTCTTAATGCTATTATTAAAACAAATTTAGTGTCAAAATGGTAAGTTATGCTCCTTTGAGAATTGATAGTGAAAACTTACACCCATACAACATCATGTGAGCCAACTAGGTCCTTTGATGGATACATGGAGATAGTTTCAATTACCAATAGAAGAATATGTTGGTTCAAGAAAATTGAACTCCTTAAAGAAACCTATCTTGACACCCTAAAATTAATGTCAACATTTAGATTATAAAAGTCATCACTATCATCCTTACCAATGCCCATGAGATTATTATAATGTTCCATCCATTTATTAGAATCAATAAGGAAGAGAGCTTTCCACTCACTTTTAGTAATTTCCCACTTTGTAATCTAGAGAGAGACATCCCATTTTATTATTACATCAATTTATTCTAAATGGTGTTGACGCTTAAAAGCGCAACGATGAATACTATGCTCACAAATGATTTCCAAGATTTATTAGTTAACTACATTAATACTATACTAGTAGGTGAGACCCCCTTGTTAGACTTATGACACTATGGTGGATAAGCAACGCTTATGTTTTGTTTTCCTATGTGATGGTAGAAACACAGTTTTCTACAGTTCATTTGTTTTAGATCATGGTTTAAAATGTTTATGATAATATGTGGTGGTTGGGTGATTGAAACATGGAGCTAAATGGTTTGGATGATCTCTCATAAAATATGATAATGCTGCCCTTTTAGATGAAAGAGTTATACTCCAAGTTTTAATGTTGTGTATTGTTCATGGCGAAAGTTGGGTGATCTTGACCCTTGCTACTATGGCTATGCACGTTGTTTGAGTTTCATAGTGGATTGTGTTTCTAGAACATTGACATTTGAAGGAATCTGATATTGGCAAGGGGAGGCACACCTTGGACTATCGTGCACTTTGCAAAAGCAATATGGAAATTTTTGGGTTTTGGTTGATTAATGGTTTGAATGTAGTGCTATGGTTAGTTGGCTAGTGGGCTTGGCTCATACTAAAAATTCAATGAAGTATGAAGGGAGAAGCGACGTGAGTACATGCACATCACTCAAAATCCCCTTGAGCCCGTCACCCTAGTGATTCTTGCAATTTTGTCTTTGGTAGTTTTTGTTGCTCCGCCTTGCTTGACCGTGGAGGAAGTATATTGTCTTGGTTTTTCTCCTCGTGCAGAATTTTCCAGGTATGGGTTTTCTTACTTTTCCATTCATGAGAGTTACTCTTCCCTTTGAATCAAATTTTGGCTCTGGTTGCTCTTGGTTTGTGTAATTCTCAAGTTGTTATGATGTTTTGGAACTGTGTGTTATGGTTGCATTTTTGGCTTCCTGTGGAGGTCGTTCTGGGGATGTTGGCTTTTAAAGTTGGTCGCGTGGTCCTTGCTATGTGTAATTGTTCACTGGAATTATTGAGTAAAGATTGTAGTGGAGCCTACTTGGTCATGGATTGGCTTTTGGGTCTAGCCTCTCTGTGGAAGTTGGTTATCACAGTTTGCCTAAAATCTGGGCTTTGTGAATGCCCCACCTATATCTTGAAATTACTAGTCTCTGTGACTAAGTATGCCCACACCATGTTCGACTATGTGGTTTTTTATGTGAACTATGATGGAATATTGAAGCATTTCGTGCCTTATATTGGCAAAACCCTCAGTTGTTGGCTTTCTTGATATGACCCCACCGTCACCATTTTCTGGTAAACATTACACAGTATGAAGACAATGCTACCTAGAAGTTGATGAAAGCACTGCGCGTGCCTTTTGGTTGGGCACAGGTTTATATTTGGTTTCTCATAATGCAATGTTGTTAAAAGGGGTTGGATTCAATTGTTTTTATTTTGGAAATTGTAGTCTATTGTTTTGAAACCCATATAACCGAGAGCAATATTGCATGCTATTGTTCTGTGGTAAATTATGATAGGGCACCTACAGAATGAGTTGTCTGTGCCATTCAAATGCCAAACTCTTTGGTCGAACCACATGTTGTCTCTTCCGCTTGCTATCTTAAACCCTGAATATTACATTGAGATCGTATTTACTCCAGTTTGAGGTTGACGGGAGCACTACGAGTGCTCGGTTATTTGGGCATGATTTTGTTGGGTCCCTTGATTGGTAATTCTGGAAGAGATCTGTACCCACCTATTCATTTGAAGCTTGTGATCAAAGTATTGAATGTTATTTTTGGTTCAATCATTATGTTGATAGTATAAAAGGGACACATGTGTTCAAAATGTTTGAGGCCCGAATAAGAGTGATAACGTCCAGAATGATTGCATTGAACAGTGGTTAAATAAATGATGGATATGAGTTGATTGTTAACAATGTACGTGCTCCTGTTGGTTTTAAGGATTTAGTCTTGGAGTTAATGTTATGGTTGCGTCTCAAAGGCTATTGTGGTTTCCTATAGTGATTACAATCTTGTTCGTTATGAAAGCCATATAATGATAATGTGGATACAATGGCTACTATGATTAAATAATTTTGGGCATACAGATTATTGTGTAAAATAATTTGGAAGCCAACAAACAAATTTGTCAAAGAAAATACCAGTTTGGATTATTGTTTTGGAAAATGAATACTTGTTAAACTTTGAAATTCTGAACAAAGATATGTTTTGGTTGCATTTAAGGTAGCATGTTATGATCTGTTTTCAATTGAACAATATCCATATTGATTCCCTATCATTCTATCATTTTTCTCTAATTACATTCCCCTCATAATCCTGATTTCACTTATTGCATCCATTTTCTGTGATATAAATTTAAAAGGAAAAGTCTTTGTAGAAGCGACAAAGGGATAACATAGCAAGGAATGGTGACTGCTATTTTGATATTTTTATACACAGTTAAATTGTTGGTTAATTGATTGAACAATATTTGTATATTGATCCCCTATCATTATACCACTTTTCGCTAATTACACTCCATTCATATTTCCCATGAACCCTATCACCCCCTGTTCACTTGGAAATTAATGAATGGTTTGTTATGGATGGAATTGCATGTATCTCGTGTCAATTTTTGAACCAATTTTTTATTCATGTAATAAGAGTGTCATGTATGGTTTATTAAGAGTTTCATTGCTAACGAACTGCTGCTACAGGATGAGCATTTACAGTAGGGGAAAAATGGCCGAAATAACAGGCCGGGGAAATTGGAACTGAGGCCATATGAGGCCTATATTTTCTATCCATTTTGACGCTGATCCTTAAGAATTGAACCAATTGTTCCAAGCCAGGTTCTTTAATTGGGTTGGCCATGGAATAATGCACCCTCGACCAGAAAGACCCCCTTTTCATCATCCTCAGAATATCCTTGACATTCTCGTTCCTCCACATGTGTCTTTGTAGCTGGAAGTTCCCGCAAATGATGGATGACAACAGATCATCAACCAACCTGTTTCTCACCATCGTGGTTGGCCCACTATGTCATTGCCTTTACCACCACTTATCAATCCCAATGTCCAGATTGCTTATGTTGTTTCGCCAATTCAATCTTCACACACTAGTAAGAGATTAAAAACTGATATTCCCCAACCTGTGCAAGACAAAGGAAAAACAACTGCCTCCACTTCTTCTCCCTCCAATGATTCCTCGAAATCTATGTCTTCTCGTGTGCATTTGAAGGATAATTGTTCTCATGTGATCAATGAGATACAACCTCAAGGGTCTAATGAACCACGAGATACTTCCGATAAGTTTAAGGGAAACAATAATGAAAAAAAGAAAATTGCCTCACAAAGTGGAAAATATGGTTTTTAGATTATGTTTTTATGATTTCAGTTGATGAAGACAATTCTTAGTGGTTTTTAGTATTTTTGGACAACAAGCTCTGTTTTAGTATTTTGTGGATATAT
>ML795401.1:77665-101507 GCA_009831015.1 Picea engelmannii
TATATATATATATATATATATATATATATATATATATATATACGATATAAATTATTTCTGATATTTAAATATCCAGTTTGAAATATATTCAAGGGAGCTACAAGGGTGGCATATGGTAAAAATGATTATCCTTTTTGTGTTATATTTTATGATTTGAAAAGAAGGAATGACGAGAGTCACAAGGGGTCCCACCTACCTAGTTATTATTAATTAAGACCTTTAACTATATTATTATTATTATTTATTTCTCCTAAACTAATTAGTTAAGTTAAATCAACTTAATTAAAGAAAGTAGTTGAACTACTTCAACTTATTTGGAAAGAATAA
Organism: Picea engelmannii; assembly: GCA_009831015.1. Lineage (NCBI taxonomy): Eukaryota > Viridiplantae > Streptophyta > Pinopsida > Pinales > Pinaceae > Picea > Picea engelmannii. Next base: position 77,993 of record ML795401.1, read on the forward strand.
AAGCTGAATGAGAAGAAGAGACAAGAGGAGAATAGAAGGAGAAATAAAAACTAAGGTTTGCTCTTTGGTTGCATGAGATAGTTTCAATTTTCATTCATTTCTGAGTTTATTCAAAGCCTAATTCTCTTTTTGACAACATGGTCTTATTGTAGACAACAAGGTTCAAGACTGAACCAAACTTTTCAGACGCTTGTTTTAGAATAATGTTGATCCATCCTTGATAGTCTGTGTATTCTTGTCTATTTGTGAATTAAGTTTTATGGCTAATAAATGATATCTTGCAGAGTCAAAATGGAAGCATTTTGTGGTAAGCTGATCCAGATTATTAATTTCAGTTTTACTTTATTGCCAGAGTCTTTTTGTATGGTGTTCATCAGGGATCTCTAAATCAAACTTTGGTCCATGCCCTCACATGGGTTTTGTAAAGAGAAAAACACTTTTGATATCTCAGAATGAAATAAAATCAGATTGTTATTCTATCTCATATATGTGTATTTGTGACTTGGTTATTTTTCTCTTTTGATCTCCATGTTTACTTTATCATAAAATATGTGTACATTACAATAACTTATATAAAATTTATTTTATATTGCAACATTCTTTTCATTAATAAATCAGCCTCAATCCTTGTAATTAATACTCGCGGATTGGGAGAATATTTCGAGGCTATAAAACCCCGGGTGACATTCCCGACTATCTTGTTCCAGCCAGGCAAGATATGAAAATGATTGAGTGAGGTAATTCATACATTTTCCTCAACATTTATTTGGCAACCATACTGGGGAGATCTTCCATATCTCTCTGGTTGATTTTATTCATAATTATCATTAAATATTTCTTCTTTTGTTTTTTGATTCTTTGACTGTTTTATTTTCCTCATGACAACACCTGTTACAAGGTGTAAATGTGTTGAACCTGCACAGAATAGATCTAGCTAAACAATAATACACACATTTGCAGAGAGAATTTGAGAAAGAAGAAGAAGGAGAAAAGGAATGGAAGAATTCTCATTAACCGTTGTCCACACTCAAAGAGTGAATAATTTATAGTAGATATAGGATACATGAGTAACTAATGAGCCATAGTGGTGGTCTAGATTGATCTAGACACACACCAACAATTACAAGAGTAAACTGCCACCTAGTCTAGTCTCTCAGGTAGTTACGGGAGTGAACTGCCACCTAGTTGAGTTAACTGGTCAACTAGTCTTCAATTAACAGACTGAACAAAGAGTAGTGAGTTGGTGATGATCCTAATGTTGCATGGTGACAAAACCAATGCAACATCTAAACTCAACTCAACTAGTCAAACTGAAGTGTCAATTGAAAGAGAATATTCTCCAAGTGGAATATTCTCCCCTAAAATATAGGAGACTAGATAATGACTAATTATGACTAATAAACAAGTAAAAACCTTAGGAAAAATAAATCATAGGTGTGTGTGAAGTAAATCCAAAACCCCCCCTGAACATCACTATGGTGAAAATAAAGAATGGGTCCCGGCTACAAGGCCATGTTAGGTACCCAAGTACAAAAGATACACTGAAAATAAAGCGAGGAAGGAGGAAAAACCTCATGGGAAAACCCCCCGCTCAAATTACAATGCATAAAAAATAAAATAAAATGAGAAGGAACAAAAAACAGTTGCTAAGCAACCTTGTCCTTCACTCCAAGAAGACCTCACAACTATGCAAGTTTGTGCTCATTGAAGATTTTGTTGAATATGTAGATGTCTGCACGGATCTGATGAAGTAGTTGCATCATTGAGATGTCCACACATATCCACTTTATCTTCTTGTAATGAACAACATCCAAATAAATTTTGGATAAAACTTTGAAAATCATGCGACCCTTTCCGGAAAAATGCTGAAATTTTGTTGATTTTGAAACGATAATAACTTCACTTTCCGGACTCCGTTTCAGACGATTTTTTTTGAAATTGGATATTTTCCCGAGAGGAATTCAAATATCCAATTTGTTTCTGCAAATAGTTCTCAGAAAATATCAGAATTGAGTCTGATGTGCGCGTCTCCCTTTTTGTCTCCTGAGATGCATGCATTGCGCATGGAAAAGTATCTGCATGTGACTCCTGAGATGCATGCCATATATCTTCCACATGAATTTCAAAAAAAAAATATAAAATGGAGTAGAAATCATCTTCAATTAATGGAATAAAAAAATTTGTAGATACTTGTGTAGAAGGCTCTTCAAACTGAGATGATTTATCTTCCAGTGGCTTTTCTACATTCTCTATCTTGTCAACATTTTTCATGCATTCTTCCTTATTCCCAAATAAAACGTCCAATCTGCTCCATAAATCATTTGGAATGAATTCTTGTGAGTCATCATATACTTAATGGAGAATTTCGGGAGAAATAAAATAGAGGATACATCCTATGGCCATATCTTGTCTATTGAGAAAATCGTTTTTCTCATCGACAAAATAATGCTCTACTTCCATTTCCATAGTTATTTGGTACAAGCCTCTGCATCTGAGCATAAGCAAAATTTTGGGCTTCCATTCCAAATAGTTATGAGGTGTGAGAAGTATTTCCAGTGAATAATCCATCTTTTTGCTGTCTTCAATCTTTTGTACCTGCAAAAAAATTTGGTGTAGATTTTTCTTAGCAATCCGTCGGCTCTGATACCATGTAAATGTGTTGAACCTGCATAGAATATATCTAGCTAAACAATAATACACACATTTGTAGAGAGAATTTGAGAAAGAAGAAGGAGAGAAAGAATGGAAGAATTCTCATTAACCGTTGTCCACACTCAAAGAGTGAATAATTTACAATAGATATAGGATACATGAGTAACTGATGAGCCATATTGGTGGTCTAGATTGATCTGGACACACACCAACAGTTACAAGAGTAAATTGTCACCTAGTCTAGTCTCTCAGGCAGTTACGGGAGTGAATTGCCACCTAGTTGAGTTAACTAGTCAACTAGTCTTCAGTTAACTGACTGAACAAAGAGTAGTGAGTTGCGATGATCCCAATGTTGCATGGTGACAAAACCAATGCAACATATAAACTCAACTCAACTAGTCAAACTGAAGTGTCAACTGAAAGAGAATATTCTCCAGGTGGAATATTCTCCCCTAAAATATATGAGACTAGATAATGACTAATTATGACTAATAAACAAGTAAAAACCTTAGGAAAAATAAATCCTAGGTGCGTGTGAAGTAAATCCAACACAAGGCAACCCAATATTGAGCACGGTCTTAAAGACCAAACCAACATTGCCTTAAATTTATTCAATACCATCTTAGAAACCGATAATACCTGGGTTGAGCTTGAACGCTCGTGGGAAGTAATTGAACAAGACATAAGTATTCGTGAACGCTGGGAGGCCAAACAAAGGTAGTCTAGAAATCAGTCGTAGCTCTCTTTTTCCTAAAGTTGATCTTCTTTTTCATTTCCTCAAATCCTCGCATCTCTAGGAGAAGAAGAGGATTGTCTCTTGAAATTACTCCTATCATTGAGATAGGAAGAAGGAAAGATATTCTGTCAACCCAACAAGGTACTCTAAGGAGAATTTTTTCTGATTCGGCTAGTTCACCTTTCTCAACCTCATCCATCATTTACAAAATGGCATCTTTGGGTGGCTCTGGTGGCACTGGAGGGGCCTCATCATCTCAAACTTCGACCTCATCAGTAATTGGTAGTTTTTATAGCCTTCAGATTCCTGTCCAATCAACTACTATCCTTGCTAAGGTCATAAAGAAGTATGGGTTTTTTCAATTCAAGGAATATGCTACTACTACCCCATGGCATGCATCCTCTCCCTTGAACCTAGCACCTTCTACTCGTCCGCTACCAAAATTTAAAGAGAATCTTCCTAGGTTTTCAGGAAATCATACAGTCACTACAAACAAACACTTAGTGGCATTCTCTAATGTCTGTCACAATATAGGAGCTAATGACAATGATACTTGCATGCGCTTATTTGTCAACTCCCTTGAAGGGAAAGCAACGACATATTTCTTTGATCTCCCTCCCAAGATTATTTCCACTTGGGAAGAGTTATTTTACTGGTTCAAGTCCACTTATGGGCAGTCTAAGAGCCCATCCAAGCAATTATGGGAATACAATAACATTGCATACAAGGGTGGTGAGACTATTAAGTCTTTCAACCTTCGTTTCACCAAGTTGTATAATCAAATTCCCGAACTTATTCTCCCCTAGAACCAAGACGTTTTTATGCATTACTATAATGATCTACCTTCCCCTTATCGGCATAGGATTGAAGAGAAATCTATTAACAATCTTGGTTCCTCTCTTCATACTTGTCTAGAGTATGAAGAATAGCTAGAAAGAACATGTCTCCCTAAGGGGGACTCGATTAAACAAACAAACATGTCTGCCCTCCTACAACTGGTACAGGATATGAACAATCAAATGATAGCATACGAGTGAAAGAGAAATGTCCCTTCACTTACTCCTAGGGCACCATATTATTCTTCACCATCTTTTAGGAATACTAATGAAAACAACTTTCATCCCAAATCCATCATGTCTCGCAGTTGGTGTAACTTTTGCAAGTAAAATCATGAGGAAAGTACTTGTGAGGTAAAGAAGAGTGCTAGAGATAAAATCTTTGGAAAAAATCTTGAAACCACCATTGCTATTTTAGATTGGGCAGAACCAGATGTTGAAGGAAAATCTCCCTGCGGATAGGTAGATCTCCTCAAAGACCTAGACTCTTAACTCTAAGACAGAAAGTGCTTATCATGGTCACTGACTTCCTTTTAGATCTAGGTGGACTAGTGTGTGAGGAGGAAGGAGAAAAGAAGTACCTTTTACCGGTGTTTGTCCCTACATGCTCCGAGTTGTGCTCCAATCTTTCGCTCCTCGATAAGCCCTGTAGACAAACAAAGCACGACCACTTCCTACTCTATCAAGATTAGTCCAAAATAGGTCTATCTACTAAAGAGACAAATTCATGTGAGATTGAACATGAATTAGAAAGAAACAGAGCAAGCAAATTATATTAATGAGGACAAAAACATTGCTTACAGCCATAGATGAGTTGCAACAGTTTCATCAAGTCCTCCTTGTCTACCCCTTGCTCAAAATATCTACGATCCGAATGATGATAGCTTCACTGATTGCTCCCTATGAGATCATAGGTCTCTTGCTTCCAAAATATCTCTTTTCCAGCACCACTTATAAGATCATAAGTTTGGTGTGATTCTCCCTTTTCCGCCCCCCTTCACCATGAGAAATCTTGCTTATATAGCTTTGGAGAGGCTTTAACCACTTGAGATATCCTTGGGGAAGGTGATGATTTTCCTACTTCAGTTGAGGATCTGCCCTAAGATCATGGATGGACTCAGGATTCGAACCCAACTGATTTCTAAGAATGAAAGGATCCTTCCCTCATTCATCTCAACAACTTAACTACTGCCCAGAATAGGCAGCGCTCCCTCAAAAGGGCCATCAGAGCGCTATAGCGCTCCCTAGTAAGCTTAAGGGGGGATCCAACACTCCTAAAATCAATAGCACTCCTCCAGAAGGGCCAAAGAAGCTTTATAGCGCTCCCAGACAGTGTAAGGGGGAGCACCAGCGCTCCCAGAAGAGGTATAGAGGAGCGCTCCCCTCCAAAAACCTAGTTTTTGAGGTGCTTTCAGATGGCAAAAGGTTTATAAGCCTGCTGACTCATTTTTCCTCTTCCAAATAAAATGTTTGAGGTGTTTCAAGTTTCCTTGTCATTTCATTTATAGGCATGACATAGGCATCATGGAAGTATGCTTCCTTGACACTTGCGACACTTGTGAGCGAAATGCGACACTTACGACCTTTGTAATGACGACACTTGCGACACTATCAAAGTGAGTATTTTTGATGTGTAACATATTGACCCCCAAAGTATGAAGTTAGAAGACAGGAACTGATAACTGAAATGATTTGTAGACTTTCAAGCAAGGGTATAGACGCAGAGAACCTGGAAAAAGCTACACACAAACATCCAACAAATATTATGACATGTTTCAAACCCAACGCAGGCATACCTATGCTTGGGTGATCAAGACTTGCAAGATATGGCTGCCATAAAATACATTGTGGATCCATAACTGTATTGATAAAAAGGTATAGCCACTAAAAATACACTGTGGATCTATACTCCCATGAACTGAACTGATCGTAGCCACAAAGAATACACAGTGGATCTACAAGATGACAAGACATAGCCACGAGCAATACAAAGTGGATCTATGTAACAGTATATGTGTTATTGTTCAATAGAAACTCCATCACAACCTGAGAAAAGTACATATCAAAGTGATCACTCAACCCAGGGTCTTCTTACCGATCCCGATGTAGTACGAATCTAACCATGTGAATAGATGTCCCAATGTCAAACATGGCAGAAACCACTTGATTACCGGTCAATGATGTAAACCATTAACAAGTGCGAGGGATATCATCATTAATGTCAATGATTCCCAAGGTACTCTAGTACATTCCAACGAATGTGAATGGATGAGCTGAAGTCGAACATTCGTGGAATCATCCGATCAAAGGTCAATGATGTAAACCCACTGTCGGATGTGAGGAGGCCTGCCATTGAGGCATGCAGGTCCCAAAGTACTAACTGGTTTCTAAATCTAGTTCCTGGATAATGTGTTGAAGTCGACAGGAATAGGCTCGTTGAAGGAGGGACTTGATGTATCCCCCATCAATGACACGAAACAGACATAGAGATGTAATTGGTAGATCAAATGAACATGAAATGACACGGGTATTGAGACAAGATATTTGTGGTGGCTGACTCTTGAGGTGGATACTTCCCTTGAACACTGAGGCACGACAGTAGAAACATGACATGGACCAAAACTTGATGATGCATTGGATGTTGTGACTTACGTTAGGTGACTCAGAGGAGTGGAAGAAACTCAAAGAATTGGCTCAGTGCAGAGGTTTAGCGGATTATAGTGCATGCAAAAGACAAAGTTACATGTTCAAGGGAGACTCTAAGAGTTACTGGTAATGTTCTCAAAAAACTTCTTGGCTTGCTTCTTTCAATTTTTCCCCCCATCCAGATAGACTAGTACCTCTTCTTATTTTAACGAGGTCGAGGAGGATAACACATGCTCGATAAAACTCACCTTCAGTAAGTTCCTCTTCCTTTGTTTAACGAACTGAAAGAAGTAAGGGTTCGATCCAATATGGGCCTGTCGATGTTTTGTTTAGCGAGTCCAAAGACAGAAAACTCGAAGGTTTTTCATGATTATAGAGTCTGGAAAAACACTTAAAAGAGAACTCTCTCAGTTCCTTTTTCGTAAAGTAGTCTAACGAGACCGAAAAAGAGATAAACTATTGCTCAACAGACATTTTCTTCAAATACTTTAACGAGCGTGAAGAGAACAAGGTTGCTCGATAATATTTTCATCTTTAGAGAGTCTAAAAAGGACTTAAGGATGACTCCAATGTTGTCCTTTTTCGTAATGTTAGTCTCGCGAGGCCGAAAAAAAGATAAATTATCACTCGAAAGATGCCCTTTCAAACCGTTTAATGAGTGGAAAAGGAAGCAAGATCACTCGATAATATTTTCATGTTTAGAGAGTCTGAAAAGAGCTTAAAGGAGACTCCAGGGGGTTCCTTTTTCGTGTATCCATACGGGTCCGAAAAAGAGATAAAAGTTTACCCAGATGCATTCTCATGTATTTACGAGCACGAGAAAGAACAAATACTAAGCTTGATATGCCTTCATCTTAAAAGCTGGTGACTTAGCTCCAAAATGATTGGAAAAGGCTGGAGACATGCCCTCCAAGCTTCAATTCATTCACCGGCTCTAAGGTCGTCACCAATTTCTCTAGGAGATGAGAAAAAGGAGAAGGGTGGATGAAAAGAAGGTTCAATATAGGTGATTGTTTCATTTTTTAATGAGCTTGACACCGGAAAAGAACTATGCTCAGGACCTCTGTTTCATTTTTTAACGAGCTTGCCACAGAGAAGAGAAACTATGCTCATGGTTTCGTCTAGATCATGGCTTCCAAGAGGATGATGCTATGGAAGGGTACCATGTCGAAGGATAAAACGTGGTCATGGCCTCCAAGAGATATTCGCTGGATGGAAGATAATCACTCGAGAAGGAACACATGTCGAGGGTCATGACAGGGGTAAGGAGACCAGGCTCCAATAATCCCACAGAAGAAATCACCATGTCCACTACCGGATCCAAAGCATCAGAAGTTGAAATCATGGGAGACAACACCGCATAATTGACATGCGACAATGGTGATACTGTCTACATATAAGAACTACTTAGGGAGGTAACCCAGTCAGGGTCGATAAATGAAAGTTGATCAATAGTCACAATTCTTCCATTGTGAGGGAAATATATCACATGGAAAAGAGTGGATACAATAGCTTTCATGGCATAGACATAATCCCGCCCAAGGAGTAAAGTGAAATCCAAGGGGTCTCGGACTACCATGACATTGATAAAAACATTTTTCCCTCCCAAAGTTATAGGAAATTGAGGAAGGATCCCTAAAGGTTGACTATTTCTTCTGTTAAAAGCTAACAAATTCTGTGTAACTGGCACAAGCTGCGGACAACCCAAAGCATACCAAGCAATAGAAGACAAAATACTAATGGACACACCTTCATCTATCAGCGTTTTAGGAATGTCCCGACCACGAACCTGTACTGTAATCTGGAAAGGAATGTGAGAGGGAAGACGAGGTCTAGTTAGCGCACCCCAATCAAAAAGGATGGCTTCAGTACTTGGAGGGGGTTTCATAGGAGAAGGAGGAATGCGCCCCGGCACGGTAGAGTTTGTATTAATGAGAAAAACATGGGCAGTATCGGGTTTACTCTCTAGAAGGGGAGTAGGATCGACCGATGATTAGATCAGATCAACCAATGGTGGACTTGGATAGACCACTTTAGCACTCTTCAGAGGAAGAGTGGGATGGACCGAGGAAGGGACCGAATCAATCACTTTGACATTCCTCAATGGAGGAATGGGATCGACCGATGGAGAAACTTGATCGACCACTTTGGCACTCTTCAGAGGAAGAGTGGGACTGACCGAGGAAGGGACTGGATCAGTCACTTTGACATTCAGCAATGGAGGAATGGGATCAACCGATGGTGAAACTGGATCGACCACTTGAGTTTCATTCTCCAAGGGAAGAATGGGGTCGATGGGTGGAAACAGATCGACCACTTTGGTGTCACTCTCTAATGGGAGAGTGGGATCGACTGAGGATGAAAATAGATCGACCACTTTGGTGTCACTCTTTTGATGAAGAGTGGGGTTGATTGATGGCGGAACTGGATCAACTACTTGGGTTCGTGGTTCAATCGAGGAGGAAACTAGATTGACCACCTGATAAACCGGACTGACCGGGGATGGAACCAGATTGACCAGTCCATCAACCAATGATGGGTCGGAGGAAATCTTACGATAACCTTTTGGAAGTTGAAGTTTTTCCAAAAGAGAAGAAGCCTCATCCATGCAAGGACAAAGGTGAGAGTGATGATTACCTTTACATAACATGCAAGGGAACTTGACATTTTGCTTCTTCTTACCAACCTAAACATCACTAGTTTACGGGGTATCATCGACATGAACGACAGAGGTTGATGACGTGGAGGACCACATTTCTAAGACCTGGGTAAGACTAGGGAAATCCCTCAGAAAGTGGTCACCCTTACAAAGGCTGCAAGGGAATTTGGGTTTTGGATTCTTCCTTTTAATCTTGTTGACGTCATCAACACTCCCAGTACTATTAATAGTAACTGATTTCTTAGAGCCAACATCTGATGTTGTTGGGGCCTTTGTCCTTTTCAGACTCTTCTTCTTATTTTGATCAACCTAGCTACTTGCTTTAAAGCTTTCACTAGGTGAAGAAGGAGAAATGGGAGGAGACTTGATGGGCGAAGGAGGTGAAAAGTCGACATGAGGTTGATGTCTGGGTGGTGTATTGACATCCAAAGTATTAGGTGCAACTGAAACATTGGGAGGATTCGGGATCACCGGAGTGGGGAACAACCAAACTGGTAATCCAATAGTGAGTCTTGGAAGACTCAGTGTGGCAACATATGGAGGACCAAAGTTTCCAAATGAAGGAAAGGTATAAGGTTCCCCAGGAGAAAGGGTTCCTCCATTGGTACTCCCAGGATTTGATGCCATTAACACTGACTCGAACTAAGGTCCACTAAGTAAAACAAACAACACACGCTACGAATCTGAGAATCAATCAATCAAACAAACCTTCCTACGATGAAACCACTAGTTGTTGATGAAATCCAACGTCCGCGAGATCAAAATAGGAAGGGGAAAGGATAGAGCGGGTGGATCAGTTACGTTGACGACCTGCTTAACAGACTTACGCCTTGGTGCAAGCTTCCACGTAGTAATTGTGGATTTACCCTCCAAGGAGCCCGAGTAAGTTTGACCAACGTCTGTTCCAGGTACAGTGAGACTTCCCTTCACTGTCACCTTGTGTGAGACCCTAAAGATTATGGCTACTAAGGTCACCAACTCGTAGTTAGCCCCTGGGTGGGTACAGTCGACAGTCCAGTCGGAACGTATGGGTAGGATAACAAGTCCGAAATCAGCTTGAAAGGCTCCCACACATAATCATGGGTATACCTTCCAATGACCCCCAATATACGATCCGACCACTACAAACATTTGGGCCACAGAGGGATAATCTCCGTAACTCACCTAAATGCGACCTCGTGCGTAACCCCTGTGTGAGAGGGGGATCCCAGCAAGCCAATATGACAATTGGATTTGACTCTCCCTATTGCAAGATACTAAGTTTGTTCGATAGCTTTGGAAATTTATCCTTTCAACCTATTCCAAAGCCCTACACCTTAAACTAATGTAGGTTTGCTAACAAAAGTGTAAAAAGTCTGATAAATTTTAGTTAAGCGTTGATTTTAATGGCTATTGTTTACTCAGAGGGTGTACGAAAGTGAAACTGATGGAATGATGACTCAATTCCCCAAAATATGCATGAAATATGATAAGCAATCATTTCTTTTCAATGAATACCTATTTAAGGGAAAGAGGAAGAGTCGTTTTCACTATCAAACACTTGATAAGGAATGCCCTCAATCAATTTTGTTCTCAATCAAATCCAATATGATGCTACAACATTTCAGAAATGCAAACTAATATGCAAACTAATCATTAAGATATACTTTTGTCGTTTTCATGTGAATGATGATCAATTCAATGAAAAATTGTCCTGCAAACTACCCTTTCAGATCAAGGAGATTCGGACAAGAAAACACAGATTTCGCACAAACAACACACCCTTTTGCAATCAAACAAGAGAAATAAAATAAAAAACGCAAAAGGAAGGAGAAAGAAATTGGATCAAATGACCTTAAAGAACCAAATGAGAAGAGTTACAGACTTCTAGTGTCCTTCACTAGAGTTCCCGCTCAGTCGGATAGGAGAGAAGAAAGCAGGGGATCGATTTCAAGCTCTCAACAACAAAAACTCAAAAATAATGAAGAAGGGCATAAAATATAAACAACAAGGTGTTTACTTCTCAGGAGGAAGCATGTCAAAGGTCAAAGGAAGAATCATTGAATCACAAAGAAGATCAACAAGTGAAAAAACAGGGTTTGGACCTCCAAAAAATACAATTTTTGAGGAGATTTTGGGCAAAAAAGTGTTGGTGCTCTGGTATAAGGGCCACCAGAGCGTTATAAAGCTATGTCTAACACTTCCAGGGAGTGATGGTGCTCTGCTAACATGGGCAGGGGGGCGCCAGGCTCAAAAAACTCATAAAAAAGTCCAAAAACCCAAACTTTTGATCAAATTTTGACAGGCAAGCTGAATGTGATGGGGTAAAGAGTCAATCAAAAAATGCAATCAGATATGAAGGGGTGAACAAGGCCTATGAGGAAAAAAACAAAACCAAGAGAGTTCTGATTCTTCCCCAGTATGGTCGCCAATTTCTGTTGAAGGAAAATCTCCCTGCGGACAGGTAGATCTCCTCAAAGAGCTAGACTCTTAACTCTAAGACATAAAGTTCTTATCATGGTCACTGATTTCCTTATAGATTTAGGTGAACTAGTGTGTGAGGAGGAAGGATAAAAGAAGTACCTTTTACCGGCGTTTGTCTCTGCATGCTCCGAATTGCGCTCCAATCTTTCGCTCCTCGATAAGCCCTGTAGACAAACAAAGCACAACCACTTCCTACTCTATCAAGATTAGTCCGAAATAGGTCTATCTACTAAAGAAACAAATTCATGTGAGATTGAACACGAATTAGAAAGAAACAGGCCAAGCAAATTATATTAATGAGGAAAAAAACATTGCTTACAACCATAGATGAGTTGCAGCAGTTTCATCAAGTCCTCCTTGTCTACCCCTTGATCAAAAGATCTACGATCCGAATGATGATAGCTTCATTGATTTCTCCCTATGAGATCATAGGTCTCTTACTTCCAAAATATCTCTGTTCCAGCACCACTTATAAGATCATAAGTTTGGTGTGATTCTCCCTTTTTCGTCCCCCTTCACCATGAGAAAGATTGCTTATATAGCTTTGGAGAGGCTTTAACCACTTGAGATATCCTTGGGGAAGGTGAGGATTTTTCTCCTTCAGTTGAGGATCTTCCCTAAGATCATGGTTGGACTCAGGATTCAAACCCAACTGCTTTCTAAGAATGAAAGGATCATTCCCTCATTCATCTCAATAACTTAACTACTGCCCAGAATAGGCAGCGCTCCCTCAAAAGGGCCATCAGAGTGCTGTAGCGCTCCCTAGTAAGCTTAAGGGGGGTACCAACACTCCTAAAATCAATAACACTCCTCTAGAAGGGCAAAAGAAGCTTTATAACACTCCCAGACAGTGTAAGGGGGAGCGCCAACACTCCCAGAAGAGGTATAGGGGAGCACTCCCCTCCAAAAACCTAGTTTTTGAGGTTCTTTCAGATGGCAAAAGGTTTATAAGCCTACTGACTCATTTTTCCTCTTCCAAATCAAATGTTTGAGGTTTTTCAAGTGTCCTTCTCATGTCATTTATAGGCACGACATAGGCATCATGGCAGTATGCTTCCTTGACACTTGTGACACTTGTGAGCGAAATGTGACACTTACGACCTTTGTAATGACGACACTTGTGACACTATCAAAGTGAGTATTTTCGATGTGTAACACTAGAATATGTCATGATCATAAACACTAGGAATAAATCATATGATTCAAAAGGAAAATATGATCCCCCCCGTACTTATTCTATTCCATGCTCATCTTCGCAAGCTTCTATTGTACAAGCTACCAAAACTCCTGTCAGTCAAGGAGTTCCCTCTCCTCTTCCCTCTTCCAAATATAAAATTCTCAACCAATTGGCTAATATCAAGGCCGATGCTACTCTTCTGGACATGGTTTCCATCCCTGAACAACAAAAGCATCTAAAATTTTTTATGGAAGGAAAAGCTTCCACCATAGCCAATATATATGAAGAGGCAAAAGAAGAGGATTCTATTGTAAATAAAGTAGGTGTAAATAATTTTAGACACCCTGTAAAAAACCCTCTATTTTTCATTTCTGTAAAAATTGTGGATAAAATATCCCATTTTTTCCTAATTGACGACGGTTCGGTCCCAAGCATAATGTCGAAAAATATTATGGAAGATCTAGGCTTATCATGTACTAAGGAAAATTCTAGAAGCATGATCTCATATAATAGTCTACATCAGTTGACTATAGGTGAAATCAAAGACATGACTTTGGTTTTGTGTGCACATCCTGAAATAAGGACAACCCTTAACATATAGGTAATTGACATGCCAGTAAGTAACTATTCTATCATCTTAGGAAGAGACTGGAAAGCCTTGACAGGTGGATATCTTTCACTTGACAGGACACACTTATCCATTCCTCGAAATGGAAAGAATATTATAGTCCTAAGGGAAGGAAGAATCTCCCCATACATAAAGAGAATTCCACAACCTAATGTAAACTATGTCAAGGAGGACTTAGGAGTGTACTCCATCTTTGCGGATGAGGATGACACCACCCTAGAACAAATTGATCTAGAAGATGGTATGTGGCACATGCATTTCGATGGCTCATTCTCCAATGAAGGTAATGGAGCTGACATTATATTAGACTCACTTATAGGTAAAATTCACAACTTCTCCTATATGTTATAATTTGTTTGCATGAACAACATCACCGAGTTTGAAGCATTATTGCTGGGCATTGAAAATGCTTATAATTTAGGTTTTGGATACCTTACAATTTTTGGGGACTTTGAACTTGTTGTGAACCTTGTATGTAAAATATACTCTCCTAGCAATAAGTTGATGAAATGCTACACCCAAGCTGTTTGGATGCTTATCTTGAACTTATTATCATTTAACATCACTCATGTTAAAAGGGAACTTAATTCAATGGCTGACATGTTAGTTGTATTTGCAGCCTCTCCTACTCGACAACTTCTGCCACAAAGACCTGATTGTACTTTTCAATATTTATATCATCCTCATATTCTTGGAAATGCAGAATCATGGTAGGTATTTCCTAGTGATGAAGGCATCTATGATTTCATACAAAATTAACCATATAATCCCAAGGATATTATATCCATGGAAAACAACAAAATTTCGAAAGGCTTGACTCCTCTAGAAAGTTCATTTTTCATCGAGTGATGTAGGCAACAAAGAAAAACATAAATAAGAGGAGTAAAAAAGGGAAGTGGGTGAAACCATTTCCTTGAACATTGGAACACCCGATTCCCCAAATAATGTTAAGATAGGTGCCCAATGTTATGATGAAGAAAAACTAAAATTCACTGAGTTACTTCGTGAATTTAAAGATGTTTTTGCTTGGTCGTATGAGGATCTTCGTGGTTTTGATCCTGCTCTTATACAACATTCCATTCCTATCAAGAAAGGTATAAAACCAGTTAGGAAAAAACAAAGATCCATTAACCCCGCACTTGAAGCTACTATTAGGAAGGAGTTGGAAAAACTTTTGAAAGCTGGGATAATTTTCCTTGTTAAGTATTCTGAGTGGGTTTCCAATTTGGTTCCCATTTGGAAAACAATTGGTCAGATCCGACTATGTGTTGATTTCCGTGCATTGAATAAAGCGAGTGTAAAAGGCCGTTTTCCTCTCCCTAACATGGAAATGATTTTGCAACAAGTTCCAAGGTCACAAATGATGTCCTTACTTGATGGTTTTTCTCGTTATAATCATATCAAGGTAAAAATGACTGATAAATACAAAACCACTTTCACTACACGTTGGAGCATATTTGCTTATGAACACATGCCTTTTGGCTTATCTAATGCAGGTGCCACTGTCCAAAGAGATATGCAGATAGATTTTGATGATCTGATCGATAGGATTATTCAAGTTTATCTTGATGACTTGACTGTATATTCAAAGAACCGATTGGATCATTTTGGTCATCTTATAAAAGTTCTCATGCGATGCAGAAAGTTTGACATTTCTTTAAATCCTTCTAAATATATCTTCGGAGTTACCAAGGGAAAGCTCCTTGTGAATATTGTTTTTGATTCAGGAATAAGCATAGATCCCGAAAAGATCGCTACTATTCTGAACCTTCCTACCCCCACTTCCAAAAAGAAGGTTCAAGCCTATATGGGCATTATCAACTTTGTCCATAGATTTGTTCTTGATTTTTCTTTAATGGTCAAACCAATTCACAATCTTCTCAAGCAAGATCACTCCTTTTCTTGGACTGAAGACATCGAGAATTCTTTCATAAGGATTAAGAAGGAAATCAGTTACGCACTGGTTTTGGCCAAGCCAGACTTTGAGAAATATTTTATTATATACACTAATTCCACTGAGGAAGTAGTTTATGCTATTCTCGTACATTGTGATGACTAGAATAATGAAAAACCAATAGCTTACATGAGTCAAATATTATCAGATGATGAATTCAAGTATTCTTATATTGAAAAACATGCTTTCTCTCTTGTTAAAGCTGTGGAGAAATGTCACCACTTTATCCTAGGCAAGCACACACTAGTAAAAGTCCCTTTGCCTGCTGTCAATTTTTTTCTTTCACGGACTTATTTTTCAGGGAAGCTTGCACATTGTCTTGCCAAGATCTAGGAGCATGATTTAACCATCATGAATTTGAAAACAATTAAGGGGCGAGACTTATCCCTTCACTTGGCTCAACATGCTGAAGCAAGTGAATAAATTGATGAACAAGATAATCTTCTTTCAACACTATTTTACATTGATAGTCGAACCCTTCCTATAGCTGAACATCCCTGTTATAAAAATCTGGTGTATTACTTGCAGTATCAGAAATGTCCAGATAATTTAAATACTCATCAAAGGATAAGGCTCTGTCTTGAATCTTTCAGATATATTGTTTTAGGAGACTTCTTGTTCAGGAGATCTGTCGATGGTATATTACTTCGGTGTGTGAATAATGAGGAAGAAAAAAAATTGTTACAAGAAACCCATGGATCTTCAGATTCTATTATTCACATGGGTGGCCACTTTTCTACTAAAACTACCACTTTTAAAATCATCAGAAAAGGGTATTACTTGCCTTCAATTTTTCAAGATTCTTATAACTTTTCAAGATCTTGTGACAAGTGCCAAAAATTCGCTGGGAAAGAATGTCTTTCTGCCATGCCTTTGCAACATGTCCTCCCTGATTTTCCTTTTTCAAAATGGGGTCTGGACTTTATCGGTCCTATTAATCCTCCATCTTCAACATGGTAGGTTTTTATATTGATAGCCACAAATTATTTCACCAAATGGACTGAAGCTGTCCTACTTAAAAACTCACAGGATGAACATGTTATTTCTTTCCTTGAAACTAATATTTTCTCCAAATTTGACATTTGTTTAGAAATTATTACAGACAACGGTCCCACTTTCATTTCCGCTAAGCTGACTCATTTTCTAGCTAAGTTGGGAGTCAAACATTTCACCTCATCGGCTTATTACCCTTAAGGAAATGGGAAAGATGAGTCTACTAATAACAATTTGGTTAGGATCATCAAGAGGCTCATTGAAGATAAACCTCGTCAATGGCACACCCTCCTCACTTACTCCCTTTGGGAAGATCACACTACTACAAGGGTAAGCACAGGTTGCACTCCATTTCATCTTGTTTATGGTCAAGAAGCTATTTTGCCTACCGAGCTGGAACTTTCTTCTCTATGACTGATGCTACAGATCGAGGAATTAAATTCTTCTAATGTCTCTCAAATGATAAATGCACTATTATCTTTAGAGGAACAAATGATGTTTTCCTTGGGGAACATAAAGAGAATACAACAAACCCTAAATAAATATTTCAACAAAAGCGCAAAAGCTATCAGATTTAAAGTAAATGAGAAAGTCTTGCTTTGGGATTCAACCCATGCTAATAGAGGAAGACATTCGAAGTTTCAAAAATTATGGCTGGGTCCTTTTAAAATCACTTTTGTCTTGGGCGTAGATTCTTATCTTCTAAAAGACTTGGAAGAGCGATTATTTTCCTATAGTACCAGCGGTTCCCACTTGAAACACTATGTGGAACCAGTTTGAAGGTTGAACGCTGCATGAAAGACACTATCATAATTTTTTGTTTCACTGCTTTGATTATGCTTTGTTGTTTTTATTTTTCTATTGTTTCATTTCTGTTGTTTTTCTTTTATTGCTTTCTTTTTTTTATCAGAAATAAAATTTGGAGCAGTTTTGCCACAACGATGTTATTCTGTAAGTATTGTTAATCAATAACAATCGAGTTACACAAATGTCATGATGTCCCCCTTGAAGATATCACTGCAATTTATTTCTGCTTCTAGTACTGTTGTTAGATAGATGATTAGATTTTCATCCCTACTTTATGCTATCCCTTTCTTCCCCCCACCCTGATATTCAAAAGAGAACACTAGAAATTTTTCTCCTTAAAACAATAAACACTTTCATTGTGACCAATCAAATGTTATGCATACATGAACAAACCCCTCATACGTAACACTTTTCACAAGATATTCCCAAAGTCCCGGATCATTTCTTCCCTTAAACCGCCTCACTCCCCCTGTTGCATAATCATTCTGGTAAATGATTCTTTGATCTATGGTTCACCTAGTCTGCAAAACCCGAAATTCTGAGTTCTTAATATGTTGGAAACATATTTCCCTATGGAGTCACCAACTTGTTGACGCTTAAAAGCGCAACAATGAATAATATGCTCACAAATGATTGTCACGCTTTATTATTTAACTACATTAATAATATAATAGTAGGTGGGACCCCCTTGTTAGACTTATGGAACTATGGTGGATAAGAAACACTTATATTTTGTTTGCCTATGTGATGGTAGCAACACAATTTTCTACAGTTCATTTGTTTCAGATCATGGTTTAAAATGTTTATGGTAATATATGGTGGTTGGGTGATTAAAACATGGAGCTAAATGGTTTGGATGATCTCTCATAAAATATGATAATCCCGCCCTTTTGGATGAAAGAGTTATACTCCAAGTTTCAAGGTTGTGTATTGTTCATGTTGAAAGTTGGGTGATATTGACCCTTGCTACTATGGTTATGCACGTTGTTTGAGTTGCATAGTGGATTGTGTTCCTAGCACATTGGCATTTGAAGGAATTTGATATTGGCAAGGGGTGGAACACCTTGGACTATCATGCACTTTGCAAAAGAAATATGGAAATTTTGGGGTTTTGGTTGATTAATGGTTTGAATGTAGTGCTATGGTGAGTTGGCTAGTGGGCTTGGATTGTACTAAAAATTCAATGAAGTCTGAAGGGAGAAGTGACATGCAGTAAATGCACATCACTCAAATTCTCCTTGAGCCTGTCACCCTAGTCATTCTTGAAAATTTTGCTCTGGTAGTTGTTGTTGCTCCGCCTTGCTCGATCGTGGAGGAAGTATACAGTCTTGGTTTTTCTCCTCATGGATACTTTTCCAAGTATGGGTTTTATTAATTTTCCATTCATGAGAGTTACTCTTCCCTTTGAATCAAATTTTGGCTCTGGTTGCTCGTGGTCTATGTGATTCTCAAGTTGTTATGATGTTTTGGAACTGTGTGTTATGGTTTCATTTTTGGCTTCCTATGGTGGTCGTTCTGGGGTTGTTGGATTTTAAAAGTTGGTCATGTGGTCCTTGATATGTGTAATTGTTCACTGGAATTATTGAATAAATATTGTAGTGGAGCCTAATTGGTCTTGTCTTGGTTTTCGGGTCAGGCCTCTCTGTCGAAGTTGGTTACCACAATTTTCCTAAACTTCGAGCTTTGCGAATGCCCCACCTATATCTTGACATTACTGGTATCGATGACTAATTATTCCCACGGCATGTTCGACTTTGTGTTTTTTTATGTGAACTATGATGGAAGATTGAAGCATTTTGTGCCTTGTCTTGGAAAAACCCTAAGTTGTTGGTTTTCTTTATATGACCCCACGTCACCATTTCCTGGTAAACATTACATATCATGAAGAAAATTCTAGCCAGAATTTTATGAAATCACTGTGCGTGCATTTTGGTTGGGCATGAGTTTATATTTGGTCACTCATTATGAAGTGTTGTTAAAAGGGGTTGGCTTCAATTGTTTTCTTTTGGAAATTGCAGTCTGTTGTTTTGAAACCCATACAACTGAGAGTGATATTACATGTTATTTTTCAATGGTAAATTATGATAGGGCACCTACAGAATGAGCTTTATGTGCCATTCAAATGCCAAACTCTCTGGTCGAACCGCCTGTTGTCTCTTCCACTTGATATCTTAAACCTTGAATATTACATTGAGATTGTATTTACTCTAGTTTGAGGTTGATCGGAGAACTGTGCGTACTCGTTTACTTGGGCATGATTTTGTTAGGACCCTTGTTTGGTAATTTTGGAAGAGATCTGTACCCACCTATTCATTTGAAGCTTGTGATCAAAGCATTGAATGTTATTTTTGGTTCAATCATTATGTCCATTGTATAAAAGGGACACCTTTGTTCAAAAAGTTTGAGGCCCGAATAAGAGTGATAACATCCATAATGATTGCATTGAACAGTGGTTAAATAAATGATGGATATGAGTTGATTGTCAACATTGTACGTTCTCTTGTTGGTTTTAAAGGATTAAGTATTTGAGTTAATGTTATGGTTGTGGCTCAAAGGCTATTGTGGTTTCTTATAGTGATTACAATGTTGTTCGTTATGAATGTCATATATTGATAATGTGGATACAATGGCTACTGTGATTAAATAATTTTGGGCATATAGATTATTGTGTAAAATAATTTGGAAACCAACAAGCAAATTTGTCAAAGAAAATACCAATTTGGATTATTGTTTTGGAAAATGAACACTTGTTAAACTTTGAAATTCTAGATAGAGATATGTTTTGGTTGCATTTAAGGTAGCATGTTATGATTTGTTTTCAATTGAAAAATATCCATATTGATTCCCTATCATTCTATCATTTTTCGCTAATTACATCCCCTCATAATCCTGATTTCACTTATTGCATCCCTATTCTGTGATATAAATTTAAAAGGAAAAGTTTGTGTAGAAGCGACAAAGGTATAACATAGCAAGGGATGGTGACTCATATTTTGATATTTTTATACACAGTTAAATTGTTGGTTAATTGATTGAACAATATTCGTATATTGATCCCCTATCAGTATACCACTTTTCTCTAATTGCACTCCCTCCATATTTCCCATGAACCCTATCACTCCCTGTTCACTTGGCAATTAATGAATGGTTTGCTATGGATGTAATTGCATGTATATTGTGTCAATTTTTGAGTTAATTTTTTATTCATGCAAGTGGAGTGTAATGTATGGATTATTAAGCCTGCACGGGTGTAGACGGATTGGCAGGTGCCGTGTAAATGGAAGGAAATTTGTAAAATGAAGTCTCATGTTCGATTCTCACCCAGATTTACTCGTGTGCCATTCTTGCGGGCTGGGTGGTTGCACCTGGGGTTATAGTGGTAGCCAACGGGGATCGACCCCATGTCACGCGAGTACGATAACCGCGAGTTGTCGATTCCCCCAGTAAAAATAAAATAAAAATGTATGGATTATTAAGAGCTTCATTACTGATGAAATGTTGCTACAGGATGAGTGTTTCCAGTAGGGGTAGAAATGGCTGAAATAACAAAGGCAGGGGAAATTGGAACCGAGGCCATAGGAGGCCTATATTTTCTATCCATTTTGACGTTGATCCTCAAGAATTGAACCAACTATTCCAAGTTGGGTTATTTAATTGGGTTGGCCATGGAATAATGCACCCTTGACCAAAAATACCCTCTTTCCATCATCCTTAGAATATCCATGGCATTCCTGTTCCTCCACATGTGTCTTTGTAGCTAGAAGTCCCCGCAAATGATGGATTGAAAGAGATTGTCAACCAGACTGTCTCTCACCATCGTGGTTGGCACACTATGTCGTTGCCTTTACCACCACCTGTCAATCCCAATGTCCAGATTTCCCATGTTGTTTCGCCAGATCAGTCTTCACGTGCCAGTAAGAGACTAAAAACTAATATTCCCCAACCTGTGCAAGACAAAGGAAAATCAACTGCCTCCCCTTCTTCTCCCTCCAATGATTCCTCAAAATCTGTGTCTTCTTGCATGCATTTGAAGGACGACTGTTCCCATGTGATCAACGAGATACAACCTCAAGGGTCTAATCAACCACGAGCTACTTCCTAGAAGTCTAAAGGAAATAACATTGAAAAAATGAAAATTACCTCACAAAGTGGAAAATATGGTTTTTAGATTATGTTTTTATGATTTCAGTTGATGAAGACAATGCTTAGTGGTTTTCAGTATTTTTGGACAACAAGCTTTGTTTTGGTATTTTGTGGATAATATATATATATATATATATATATATATATATATATTGGATATGATATAAATTATTTCTGATATTTAAATATCGAGTTTGAAAGATATTTAAGGGAGCTACAAGAGTGGCATATGGCCAAAATGATTATCCTTTTTGTGTTATATTTTATGATTTAAAAAGAAGGAATGCCAAGAGTCACAAGGGGTTCCACCTACCTAGTTATTATTAATTAAGACCTTTAACTATATTATTATTATTTATTTCTCCTAAACTAATTAGTTAAGTTAAATCAACTTAACTAAAGAAAGTAGATGAACTACTTCAACTTATTTGGAAAGAATAAAAGCTGAATGAGAAGAAGAGACAAGAGTAGAATAGAAGGAGAAAGAAAAACTAAGGTTTGCTCTTTGGTTGCATGAGATAGTTCCAATTTTCATTAATTTATGTGTTTATTCAAAGCCTAATTCTCTTTTTGATAGCATGGTATTATTGTAGACAACAAGGTTCAAGACTGAACCCATGCAAGATGCCAGATATAATAAATACACAGAACAAAAATAAAATTCTAGAAATGACAAAATAACAGTAATATAACCAGCATAATCTCCACAATAACACAGAAATAATATGAGAACATCAACTGAAATAGCACTTTGATTCAGAAAGAAATGTTCACAGGCCTCTTCGACGGGGCAACCTCTAGTCGAGCAGCTCTCTGTTACAATAATCTCCAAGCTAGGGTTCTCATACCCTCAACCCTTATTTATACTAAATATGTCTATTAAGAGAAGCATCTAGAGGAAGATCCTTCTAGAAGTGGAAACTTCTATTAGGTCTTCTTACATCCACCTTATTCTATTTTATTGAAAGGCCTTATTAATATTGACCTTTATTACATCCAAATACATTGATCTACCTATGTGCGGGTTAGGACCTTAACATGTCTGTCCCCTTAAAAGCAGCCTTGTCCTCAAGGCTTGAGATGTGGAAACTGTTGCAGAATGGTAGCTGGTTCCCAAGTGGCATCTGCTGGAGTCATATCTTTCCACTGTACTAGCACTTCCTTAATGGTTCTCTGACACAGGCGACACTCATGTTGGTCCAAAACTACTTCTGGCTGTAGCCAAATGGATCCATCTTCAACTAACTCTGGAAGGTTGGTTTGAATTTGGCGCCTAGTTCCAATCACCTTCTTCAACCATGAAACATGAAAAATAGGATGTAGCTTCGACTGACTAGGCAGAGCTAACTAATATGTGACTTGTCCCACACACTTGATAACTGTGTAAGGACCATAAAATTTGGGCGCTAGCTTCTAACAATGCTCGGCCTTGAGGGAAGTTTTCTTATATGGTTGCAGTCGCAAAAACACCTGATCCCCTTCTACAAATTGATGTTCAGAGCGACCTTGATCTGCTTGTTGCTTCATGTGATTTTGTGCCATGACCAAGTTCTATTTAAGGGTACGAAGAATATCCTCTCAAACTGTAAGTGTTTGGTCAACCACCTGGACCTTTGAGGTACCCGATAAGTATGAGAGAAATGAAGGTGGATTCTGTCCATATACCACTTCAAAAGGAGTCATGTGAGTGGTTGTATGGTATGTAGTGTTGTACCACCATTCAGCTAGGGGTAACCATTGAGCCCACTGGTGTTGTTTTTCAGAGGCAAAGCACCTCAGATATGTTTCCAAACACTTGTTGACAACTTCCGTTTGACCATC
>ML795401.1:106359-141722 GCA_009831015.1 Picea engelmannii
ATTCAGAAAGCAATGTTCACAGGCCTCTTTGAGGGGGCAACCTCCAGTCGAGCAACGCTCTGTTACAATAATCTCCAAGCTAGGGTTTTCATACCCTCGACCCTTATTTATACTAAATATGTCTATTAAGAGAAGCATCTAGAAGAAGATCATTCTAGAAGTGGAAGCTTCTATTAGGTCTTCTTACATCCGCCTTATTCTATTTTATTGAAAGGCCTTATTAATATTGACCTTTATTACATCCGAATACATTGATCTACCTATGTGCGGGTTAGCACCTTAACAACCAAATTTTTTAGACGCTTGTTTTAGAGGTGTTGATCCATCCTTAATAGTCTATGTATTCTTGTCTGTTTGTGAATTAAGTTTCATGGCTGATAAATGATATCTTGCAGAGTCAAAATGGCAACAGTTTGTGGAAACCTGATCCAGATTATTAATTTCAGTTTTACTTTATTGTCAGATTCTTTTTGTATGGTGTTCATCGAGGATCTCTAAATTAGACTTTGGTCCATTCCCTCGTAGGGGTTTTGTAAAGAGAAAAACACTTTTGATATCTTAGAATGAAATAAAATCAGATTGCTATTCTGTCTCATATATATGTGTATTTGTGACTTGGTTACTTTTCTCTTTTGATCTCCATGTTTACTTTATCATAAAATCTGTGTACATTACAATAACTTATATAAATTTTATTTTATATTGCAACATTCTTTGCATTAATAAATCAGCCTCAATCCTTGTAATTAATACTCACGAATTGGGAGAATATTTCGAGGCTATAAAACCCCGGGTGACATTCCCAACTATCTTCTTCTAGCCAGGCAAGATCTGAAAATGATTGAGTAAGGTAATTCATACCTTTTCCTCAACAAATGGTTTTCCCCAATTTCTATAATTCTTTAAGCAATTCAACACTATGTGGATACACCAAAGTAATACATAAGAGATTTAATTAGTTGCTCTCAATCAATGACTCCATATTGTTGTCAATCATAGCAAATCATCTTGTTTGACTATCACTAATTTATCAATAGTTAGATGCATACAATGTTTTATTCTAAGGTGATTTTCCGCCTTTTGTTTGTGAAATTCTACAAAATCTAATTTTCTTGCCTCATTTACCATTTTGTAGGCGATAATAGGGATTAATAATAATTAAAATCTAATATTACCCTAAACTCTCTAAAATTCTTCCAATGATTTATGTCATCTAAGGAAAATTATTTAGTTCAACTTGGGTAATTGAAAGTGTTTGCTCCTTGGTAGAGAATTATCATTATTTATATGGTAGTTTATATCCCGCTCACCATCCGAGGACATTTATGTTAATCACAATTGTAACAAGAGGGTTCTATATTCTAGGGATATTCCAATTGTGATACGTTTTGTTTGGTCTTGGTAATTTTTCTACCAGTTAACAAAGATCCCATTCAATTTCACTATGATTATTCCACCATGATTGTTTTATGATTATTCTACCGTGATTATTCCACTATTACCCGTCATAATTATCCCATGATGACTATTCCATGATTATAAGTCATGATTATCCCATGATGACTATTCCATGATTATCCCACTATGACTATTCCATGATCATTACATAATCTACACATTTATAATTTCTCATGTAAGGGGGAGGTCAACATCCTTTAATTTTGTTTAATTTAGACACAAACCCTTTCCTCTTGAATTTACTTTAAGAAAATATAATTTAAATTACACAATTTGAATTTATAATTGAATCATTATTACCGAAGTATGGAGGATAAATGGATAGAAGGTTGATCAAGGCTTTGTGGTTTCGGTTCTCTTTTCCTTTAGCGCATGATCACAGGTCACTAATGTGGCCTGAGGACCCCCCTTCCTTCTCCACTACTTTCTCATATCGAGTGATGTTTCTTTGGGGTTGGAGCCATTTTTCTGTAGTTTTTTTCTACCTCATTCCTACAGCTTGACAGTTGTGTTTTGTCGCTTTCTGTAGTTTGTGTGACCTGGTCATTTTCAAGGTTTTCTCCCTCTAGTAGTTATTTCTACCTACGAGGATGAGGTGGATTATTCGTCGGACCCTATGGTTGGTCAGGCTTTGTGGAGTGAGCCAATTGGCTCTCAAGATTCCTTCCTGCCTGAATTTCTTTCTGAAGTCACTGACCTCAGTTTGGTGTTTTTTCAGAAGGTATTTCCACCATCTTTTTCTCCTCCCAGAGAACCTCCCTTCCCTTGGCCATTTTTATTGCATGGGGTCTAGGTTTGGCGATGATATTTGGACCAGTTTCAGGCTCGATGGTGGATGGGTCTTTCTAGCTTGGCCTATAGGTGCTACCTTCTCTCTCTCCAAGTCTCCAACCCTGTGCCGCCAGTTGAAAAAGAGGATTTCTTTGATCCGACTTTCAAAACTTTGGTTTCTTCTAATCGAGGTTTGTACAATACCTCTGGTGTCATCGCCTCTTTGAGCCTTCTTGATGCAGACCCCCTACCTCACCCTTCGGCAGGGTCTGTGACCTCCCAGTCACTGGATCATTCCTTCCTACTGAGCCGAAATAACTCTCTGGTTCTGGCTGGAACCCTTCAAACAGATCCACGGGTCCCTTCATCCCTGACGCTGGCTTTGAGAAGCCCTGCGTGCATGCCACCCTTTTCGGCGCCCTTCTCCCTTCCGTGCCAACAAATACCTCTGTGTTGAATCCTTTTCTCTCTCGTGAACTTAGGCTATGAACCAAGGCTCTAGATTATGCGCCTTTCACGTTTCAGAAGTTTGGGACTCCTACATGTGAGCTCTCCCTGACTCCCTATCTTTCAAAATGTCGAAACCCGAAAAGGGCCTAACGACTCCTCCTTTAAGCCTTCTCCACACGACCCTATCCTGTGGACTAGGGATACTCCTCCAAGTGCTTCGACTTTCACGATTCAGGGAATCGCAGTGCAATGCTCCTCCTTTCCCTTTCAAATCCCCAAAACCCTGAGACCCGATACTTCTCAAATCTACGGTCCAGATATGTCACTTGATCAATGGACCAGATCAAATCTCGACGATCTCCTTTTCGGGATTTTACGGAATCTTCACCTCCCAACTCCTAGTGACCAAACTCCCGGTGACTTCCAAAACTCTGCCACGCGTCCTCCAAAATGGACGGTTCTGATCCTTTCATGATTTTGGCCCGATCTTCTGCTTCATTTCCCCGGTGCCGAAACACCGACCAACAACCACGTATCCCCTCCGATGGACGACTGTAACTCTTAATCACGATCAACAATCATGATATTTTTGGGATGATCAACGGTCATGATCAAATCCTGACATTATTCCTTTTGGCGATTTGGGAGAGTCTTCACTCTCGTCTCCTGATAAACAAATCCCTGGTGGATTCTGGATCTTCGCCATGTGTCTTATAACGACGGATGGTTCTGACGCTTTTGGGACTCTGATGAGTCCATTCCACTTTGCATACACAAGGTTTAAACCTCGTGTTTATTCCTCCATAGCCGATGGCTATTGGTCCTCTGTACTAGATCTGACGGTCTGTGGTGCTCCTCCTCCTGAGCTTTCCCGTCTCTCAGACTTAAAAGGTTTTCTAAGTGTCGAAGACCTCAGCCTTCAATTCTTCCCTGCTGAAGATCTGTACTCAAAAGTGTTATCCTTCCTGAGCTTTGTCCTCTTTGAATATTTGACCTCTTACGCACACCTTGCGTTCGAAGATCTCGAATAACTCAGATTCGAGGAATTTTTTTGAAATGAAAATACCTTACACCCACCTGGCATTCTCTTAGGTTATCCCTTCGAAACTTGGCCGCTTCTAGCCTCTATGCGTTCCTTGCACTTGGATCCTCAAGTTCCTTCTGTCCTCTCTCTGAACCCTTCTCTCTGAATCATTTTAAGACTCGGTCAACACACACCTTGCATTTTTTAATGCACACCTTGCATACACGGTTCGGAAGAGAAACAATTGGAACTGATCCACTTTCGTTACAGGTTCATGAAATCGTCTTCTCGAACTCTCATACAAGAATGAGAATGAAACAAATATCATATACGTAATGAAATAGTCATGTAATCACATTCATATGAACATAGTCCAGTTTGGGACAACTTTTTGTCTGTTCTATTCATTCATAAAAATGAAAAATACACATGGTGTTCCTCTGCTCTATTCTACTCTGGTTCTACTACAATCCTTTCATACTCTACTTTGTATATCTCTATTACAAATTGAAAATCAGAATATCTAAGGACTGGCTTTGTGAGCTCTCTTGTCCTGTTCTGAAATCTATCATTTCAAACTTAAAATTGTTGCCTACTCTGTCCCATTACAATAACTGCTAATTACTATCAGATAGAGTCAACACTCCATGTCTACGATTTCTTATAGTCCTTAGAGACTTTTCAAACAAGTTACAATATTCAAATTGCTCAATAAAATATCTCAACAACCCAATTAAATTCTGAGTTAATGCCTGATTTGAATTTCGGGCGTTGCTGAAATCTCTTATGATTGCCTCCATGTGTGCACTGTCGACTTTGAAGGTGATGTTCCTACATCATACTCCCCTAGTTAATTTTTTTTTATGGACTCCTGTCCATGAGCTCCTACACTGTCTTTCCATGCTTCAAAATATCAGGTTTTGTGACCCAACTTGCATCTTCCATTGGATGATCTTTCCATTTCACTAGATACTCATGATATGTCTTCCTCCTGGGTTTCTTTCCATCTCTCTGCATTCACTCTGTGTCTTATAGGAGGCATGAATTCACTGTGTCACCTACAAACATAAAATTGAAAATTTCCTTGATACCACAAATGGCACCAACCTTCCTCCTTTTCCTTTGTCTGTTGTCCACAAACAAACTCAAAATCTTAGCTCTGATACCACCTAATGCAGACCCCCTACCTCACCCTTCGGCAGGGTCCGCGACCTCCCAATCACTGGATTGTTCCTTCCTGTTGAGCTGAAATAGATCTTTGGTTCCGGCTAGAACCCTTCCAACAAATCCACAGGTCCCTTCATCCCTGACAATGGCTTTGAGAAGCCCTGCGTGCATGCCACCCTTTTCAGCACCCTTCTCTCTTCCGAGCCAACATATACTTCTGTGTTGACTCCTTTTCTCTCTTTTGACCTCAGGCTATGACCCAAGGCTCTAGAATACGCACCTTTCACATTTTGAAAGTTCAGAACTCCTACATGTGAGCTCTCCCCGGCTCCCTGTCTTTCGAAATGCCAAAACCCGAAAAGGGCCTAACAGCTCCTTCTTTAAGCCTTCTCCACACGGCCATGTCCTGTGGCCTAGGGCTACTCCTCCTAGTGCTTCAACTTTCACGATTCATGGAATCGCAATGCAGTTCTCCTCCTTTCCCTTTCAAATCCCTAAAACCCTGAGACCCGATACCTCTCGAATCTATGGTCCATACCTGCCACTTGATCAATGACTATTGGCCCTTGGTTATGGAAGGAAGTGAAGAAAAAGGAACAAAATCTGGACATATGCGCAGTGGGAGAGTATTCAGATGGGTTCACCTTGATAACATGTTTAAGCAAAACTACAGGGAGGAGGGTTTCTACAGTGGAGAAGAGGCAGATTTGATAGATGGACAACATTCATAACCCACTAGGAGAGAGGAAGGAGAAGCCGAAGAACCTTGCCAGGATGAGCCTGAAACTTTAGGAATTACGCAAACTGTTGAATTAAGTACTATTAATCCTCCTATTATTTCAACAACACTAGGTAATCAAAATAATCAGAATCACCAGAGTCCTCAGAGTACTGTTACTAGTAGCTTAGCATCTACTCAAATGGGAAACCTAGGTAGCTCTATGGAAGATGAGATGAGGCTCCCTATCTTTAGGGAAGATGGATCTGAAGATCCTGATGAGCATTGGTTTCTGTGCAAAGCCATATGGAATATTAAAAATGTCACCGATGAAGCTGTTAAAAGGACCTAGGTCAGAACTACCCTAAAGGATCGCACACTGAGCTGGTACATGAAGCTTGTCCTAGGACTTGCACATCCTAAGCCACTAGGCGAGATCAAGAATGCGTTGATTGCAGAGTTCAAGAAACCTAAGGCGGAGTCTCAATGTATTACATAACTGAAGGAGATCAAGAAGAAAGTAGCCGAGCCTATTTGGGAGTTCGATCAAAGGTTCAAGACCTTAATAGGTCGATTAAATTTTCAGATCCCAGACAAACAGAATAAATAATGGTTCATTGATGCCCTCTTACCACACATCAGAGTTCCCCTAGTGCAGCAGAAGATTGCTTCATAGGTAGAAGCATTGGAAATCACTATGAAGATTGAATCAACCATTATGGGAGAATCTAGCTCAGGTATGAGCCAGATCTTGAGCCATCTGACTAGTTTAACTCTGCAGGTCGAGGATATGAAGAAGGATAAGGGGAACGACAAAAGAGAAAATATATGGTGTGTAATATGAAAATCAGAAGGCCATGATAAGGAACATTATCCTTTATTCCATGAATATTTTGCCTCGGGAACACCGATCCCCTTGAAGCAAGTCAACCTGCCCTAGTGCGAAGTATGAAGAAATAGGCATCTCACAGGTGAGTGCTATTACATGCAGAAGTATGTTCAGACTCCCACAAATTTATATTGCACATTTTGTAAGTCCGTGGGGCACGATGATAGGGATTGTAGGGCCTATGACCTTATACACGAAAGATCGAGGGACATATACAAGATCCAAGGCGAAGCACAACAAGAAGGAAACACTCCGCAATATAACTCCCCAAGAAGAGGAAATTTCAATCCTCATGGTGGATACAGAGGACGAGGACGAGGAGGAGGAATGGGCCGAGGCTGAAGAAAAATCATATGTTACAACTGCGTACAACTAGGACACTTGGCAAGGGATTGTCAGAATCCTTTCACTACATGCAACTATTGCAGCTTGTTCAACCATGTTATAGAAGATTGCCCTGTGATGCTAGCTAAGCTGCAGGAAAGATGAGGACCTCAGCAGAATCCACAAGTGAAATTGATATATGATGAGCCTCGCGGGGAAGACCCTAAATTCGTTGTTATCACTCAAGGAGGCACTGCTACAGGAGAGGATAGAATGACTCAAGGAAAGATTGCAAAAGACTCAGGTATCAGGAAGGCTACAGAGAAGACCTGAACTTTCGATGCAAAGAAAGAAAGCCAAATCTTTAAGGAAGCAAGACAAGAGTTTAAAGAAGATCAAGGTTCCTCATCAAAAATACAACCAAAAATAAAAGAATATGGAATGCCTCAGGCATTTGATCAATCTTGTTCGCCACAAGAGGGAAAAGAGGTAAGCAAGCTCATGGAATTTTATGCACCTGTGTTAAGTTGATTCAGGATAAAGGCGTTGTACAAGAGATACAGAACTTAATCAGACAGTATGAACTATGAAAGATAGACCCCTTATTGAATAGGGTAGTACATCAAATCGGAAAAAGGAGAAGGACAAATAAAGAATTACACTTGAATGCTCAAATAAGAGAGTATGATATAGAATATGTGGTCCTCGACTTAGGGTCGGAGTTCAATGTCATGACGAAGAAAACTTGGGCACTAATGGGGAAACCGAAGTTGATCTACTCCCCTATCAGGCTTAGGATGGCTAACCAACAAGCTGTCAGCCCCTTTGGTAGATTGGAACATGTCCCTATGGACATCAATGGAGTGAGAATGTTTGCTGATTTCAAGGTAATTGAAATTGTTGATGATAGTTTCCCTTACCCTGCACTGTTAGGAATTGATTGGGCCTTTGATAAATCCAAAGTGGTTGATTTGAAGAAAAGATGAATGACATTTGAAAGAGATGGCCTTCGGGTCATTGCACCCTTAGATCTAGATGAGGGTTCGCGACATACAAATCCCATCAGAGAAGAAGACCACACATACGAACTGGAAAACATATACAAACTGACAACCAGACAACATGATTACATCAACCCTATAGCTGATGGGAATCTGAGCTAGTGAAGTGACAACGCATGTTCATCAGATTCAGAAGAAGTGATGGAGAACTGGCAGAACCAGATGTATGAAGTATCTACCAGAAGATGTGCCAGATTAACCAGAGAAGTTTTTTGGATCGGTACAATAGTAAGTAACTTACCAACATTTGATGGTCTGAATCCTTTAGAAGCCTTCCTATCAGATTTTGAAGCAAGTGTACCAACACAACAGAGGTTGTTGGAAATGAATGAGGCCCTAGAAGCCACACCAACAAGATGGCGGGGAACCCACAAAAGCAATATTATAGACTAGGTACAATGCCAAACTTTGATGACAACGCAGTTCTCAGCACAAGTAGAAGGATGCGAAGCAAGGTACACAGGTCAAAGCTGACCAAAAGACCATGTGCGGAGCTGCAAAAAGGCCTAGAGTGACATTCCCTGAGAACAATGGGTGAACAGATTCATTAACACGCTGGACACAACCCCTATCAACATGTACCTTCAAGAGGAGCTGCACCTCATCACTATAGACTGGAAAGGTATGATTCAGAATTTTGTAACCACCTTTTTATTTGAAAGTGAATATCCTTCAGTAGACCAAGAATTACATATTGTGAGACATAAGGTATTCGAAGAGGCATCTAGCCTCCCTATGGAACAAGAAGAGGACGAATGGATTGTGCCTCTCCAAAAATTGCAGAGTTGCTACAACATCAATGCCGATGATGATGATCCCAGGAAAGTAAACATCCCTGAAACAGAAGGCCAAAGAGATGTGGAAGGACCAGGAGTTGAGCTACCATTTATTGGTTAGCCAATCAAGATTAAAAAAGTCAATATTGGGACAGAGGAGACACCAAAGCTTGCCAATGTCAGAGATTACTGGGATGTTGCAACCATTGACAAGATTACAGAGTTGTTGCACAAATATCAAGACTTGTTTCCGACCAAGTTCACTGATATGAAAGGTATCAAAGGTCCTATGGGAGAGATGAGGATACCTTTGAAACCATGTGCGAAGCCAGTCAAGCAAAGACCCTACAAATTGAACCCAAAATATAAGGAAAAAGTGAAGATTGAGATCGACAGAATGCTGGAAGCAGGGATTATTGAACCTGTCGAAGAGTTGGAGTGGATCAACCCTATGGTGGTACAAGAAAAGAAGACAGGCGAGATCAGGATCTACGTAGATCTCATGAAGTTGAATGATGCCTATCTGCATGACCCTTTCCCTACACCATTAATTGATGAAGTATTAGACAATGTGGGAGGTCAGGAGGTATATTCTTTTACAGATGGATTTTTAGGATACCATCAGATCCAGATTGCCAAGGAGGATTGCCACAAGACCACGTTTGCCACAGAATGGGGATCCTACCAATATACAGTAATGTCATTTGGACTGAAGAATGCCTCAACCATCTTTTCCAAGGTGGTGGTCGAAGCATTCAAAGAATTTCTACATAAATTTTTAGAAGCATACTTTGATGACTGGACGGTGTTTAGTTTGTTGAAGAATCACATTGAATGTCTAAGGTTAATGCTAGACAAATGTAGATAGTGCCATATTGCTTTAAATATGAAGAAGCACATCTTCTTCTCACCATTCGGGGTGTTGTTAGGACATATTGTATGCAAGCAAGGATTACTGGTAGATCCCTCTAAAATTGCCATCATAGTTGATTTTCCGCCTCCTACTTCAGTCAAACAATTGCGCACTGTGCTAGGACATACTAGCTAATACAGGAAATTCATTAAATTCTATGCTCAGATCAGAACACCGATGGATAATTTGTTGAAGAAAGAATGTCAGTTTGGTTGGACAGACAAATGCCAGCAGAGCTTCGACACACTGAAACAGAAGATGGTGACTACGCCCATTCTAGTCTTTCCAGATTGGAGCAAGGAGTTTCATGTGCATGTCGATGCATCTTCTATTGCCTTAGGAGCAGTATTGGCACAAAATAGAGAAGGGGATATTGACCATCTGTTATCTTTTGCTAGAAGAAAGCTATCTACAACTGAAGTTAATTACACCACTACAAAGAGAGAAGGATTAGCCATGGTGTACGCGCTATAGAAATTCCGCCACTACTTGTTGGGAGGACACTTTAAAATGTTCACAAATCACTCTGCGCTGAAGTACCTATTCAACAAGCCAGTGTTGGGGGGGCGAATATGCATATGGATTCTGCTGTTTCAAGAATATGATTTTGAGATCATAGTTAAGCCAAGAAGAATGAACAAGGGCCCTAACCACTTGTCGAGGTTGGAACATGGTGAAGAACCCACCAGTTTGGAGGATACATTGTCGGATGCACAATTGCTCGCCATTAGAAAGACTGATGACCACTTTGTAGACATAGTCCAGTTCTTGTCAACATGAATGGCACCTAGTGAGAATACAATTCCCCAGAAGAAACATCTAGTGGTGTGCGCTGCAGACTTTTCACTGATAGTTGGTCAACTATACAATATGGGACCCGATGAGATATTAAGGAGGTGTGTTATGGAGACAGAGCGACCATTGATCCTCACAAAATCTCATGAAGGCATCATAGGAGGACATTATGCAGGGAAAGAAACTACGCAGAAGGTTCTTAGAGCTGGCCTTTGGTGGCCTACCTTACACAGAGATGCTAAAGATTATGCCAGAGCTTGTGATGTATGCCAGAGAGTTGGAAAACCATCCCGAAGAGATGAAATGCCATTAGCACCGCAGATGACCCTATAAGCATTTGAAAAGTGTGCCATTGACTTCATGGGACCTATAAACCCACCAGGAAATTGCACATGAGCACGATACATAATTACTGCGACAGAATACCTGACTAGATGGGCTGAAGCAAGAGAAGTAAAGGACTATAGTACAACTACAACTGCACATTTTATATTTGATGACATAATAACCAGGTTTGGATGCCCCAAGACCCTTATGAGTGATCAAGGCACACACTTCATCAATAAGACAGTCAAAGCCATGACTGAAGAATTTGTAATCCACCATCAGAAGAGTACACCTTACCATCCACAAGCAAATGGAACAGTTGGATCATTAAACAATATCTTGGAGACCGCACTGACAAAGATTTGCAGCGTGAACACGGATGACTGGGATTTAAGAGTAGTTGCAAAACTATGGGCCTATAGAACCACTTGTAAGAAATTAACAATGCAGACCCCTTTCAAGTTGATTTATGGTCTTGAAGTTGTTGTCCTGATGGAATACTTGGTGCCAAGCTTAAGAATTGATGCATTTACAGACATGGATGATACTGGCACTGCTCGTGAGAGGCTTGAACAATTGGCTGAACTGGAAGAAGACATATTTATTACAGGATTCCATCAACAAGTTCAGAAGGAACGAGAGAAGGATTATCATGACAGACAAATCAAGAAGAAGGAATTCAAGCAAGGTGATTTAGTATTAATGTATGACAGTAAGTTTACAAAACATCCAGGGAAGTTTAGGACTCATTGGCTCGGACCATATGAGGTCACCTATGTTACCGAAGGAGGAGCTGCGCAGCTGAAGACATTGAACGAAGAGTGGAAGGAAGGATTAGTGAATGGGAGTCGACTAAAGTTGTACTATGACAACCAGCTACCTCACAGACCTCAGTAAAAGAAATAAGAAAAGGGTCTAGGTACCAGGTGCAGTTGAAATTGGGTACCAGACACAAAAAAGACAGTCTGCACAAGGGTGGGAAGGAGGCATAGAGCAGAAAGAAAAGGTTGTCATGCGCAGTCCAAAGTCGAAGTAAAACAGAAGGATCAGATCTAAAGTGCCTCAGGATGAGTCACAGGTGAGTGTTGGGGGCTTGTTGGCCCTTCGTTATGGAAGGAAGCGAAGAACAAGGAAGAAAAGGTGAAAAGCGAACTTCGTGGAAGACACAATAACTGTCACTGGGTCGAAGTGAGCAAAAGAGCAGAAAAGATGGAGCGAAGTATGGAAATGAAAGTTGTTGGATGAGGAGATCGAGGATGACATATCAGCAAGGAAGGTGGATTGAGGAAAACTCAGAAAGTGGAAAAATCCATTGTTGGATGCTTTGGAGCACTACGCGAGAAGGAAGGAAAGGCAGGCTGACGAAGCCCAGAAAAAGCAGGTCAAGTTGACCTAGGGTTTTAGACACCTATGGTTTTGGCACCTAGGTTTTGACCTAGGGCTGTCGATGAGGTATTGTAATTTATAAATAAAGTTCAAGAGGACATGGATCAGTTTGGTATGATATTGTTGTTGATCTAACTCTATTGTTGTGGTGAGATATTACTGTATTGAGAGAGAGAAGTGATAAGTGAGAGAGCCTTCTGGTATTGTAAGATCTTTAGCTGTGTATGAAGGTCAAGTCCTGCAGCTGGGTGCACATGAAAGGGAGAGAAAGAGAGAGAACAAAGAAGATCTACTAGCTAAGAGTGCATACAAGAACTGTAGGCTTTATCTTAATAAATCATAAGCACAGTTCTATGTACGTAGCCCTAGAGAGAGGGTGAACCATGTACATCTTGTTTTGTGTGTGTGATTGATTCTTTGATCTCTGTCATTGTTATATTGTTATTTGCATTGTTATATTAGATCAGATCTATATCTGTGCAGGGTAGATCTAGCTTGGTGAGGGATATATGAATGTTTCCTTGTTGTTGTATTAGATCCACTTGATATTCCCTTGGTTGTAGACATCTCTGTCCTGCAACCCCCCTCTTATTTGCTTTGGGTGAGATTGCATCTGCTTCGAAGGCGTTGTGAAAGGTCCAATAGCTAGGGCTTGTTGGTGCACTCTTTGAGTGAACCCTGGGTCTGCCCCTGTGCCAACAATGACCCAGATCAAATCCCAATAATCTCCTTTTCAGGATTTTGCGGAGTCTTCACCTCCCCACTCCCGGTGACTTCTGAATCTCTTCCATGCGCCCTCCAAAATGGACGGTTCTGATCCTTTCACAAAATCCCCTTTCATGATTTTGGCTCGGTCTTCTCCTTTGTTTCCCCAGACATTGACCAGCAACCACATATCCCCTCTGATGGATGACTGTAACTCTTAATCATGATCAACGGTCGTGATATTTTCAAGATGATCAACGATCATGATCAAATATCGACATTATTCCTTTCGGGGATTTGGGAGAGTCTTCACTCTCGTCTCCTGGTAAACAAATCCCCAGTGGCTTCTGGATCTTCACCACGTGTCTTATAACGATGGATGATTCTGACACTTTCAGGACTTTGATGAGTCTGTTCCACTTTGAATACACAAGGTTTAAACCTCGTGCGCCTTTCTCTAGAGCCGATGGTTATCAGTCCTTTGTACTAGATCTGACGGTCTGTGGTGCTCCTCCTCCTGAGATTTCTCATCTCTCAGAATTAAAAGGTTTTCTAAGTGTCGAAGACCTCAGCCTTCAATTATTCCCTGCTGAAGATCTGTACTCAAAAGTGCTATCCTTCCTGAGCTTCGTCGTCTTTGAAGATTCGACCTCTTACGCACACCTTGTGTTCGAATATCTCGAATAACTCAGATTCGAGGAATTTTCTTGAAACGAAAATACCTTACGCCCACTTGGAGTTCTCTTAGGTTATCCCTTCGAAACTTAGCTGCTTCTAGCCTCTATGTGTTCCTTGCACTTGGATCCTCAAGTTCCCTCTGTCCTCTCTCTGAACCCTTCTCTCTGAGTCATTCTAAGACTCAGTCAATGCACACCTTGCGTTTGTGAATGCACACCTTGCATACACGGTTCATAAGAGAAACAATTGGAATTGATCCACTTTCGTTACAGGTTCATGGAATTGTCTTCTTGAACTCTCATACAAGAATGAGAATGAAACACATACCACATACAAAATGAAATATTCATGCAATCACATTCAGATGAACACAATCCAGTTTGGAACAACTTTTCGTCTGTTCTATTCATTCATAAAAACGAAAAATACATATGGTGTTCCTCTGCTCTATTCTACTCTGGTTCTACTACAATCCTTTCATACTCTACTCTGTATATCTCTATTACAAATTGAAAATTAGAATATCTAAGGATTGGCTCCTTGATCTCTCTCGTCCTGTTCTGAAATCTATCATTTCAAACTTAAAATTGTTACCTACTCTGTACCATTACAATAACTGCTAATTACTATCAGACAGAGTCAACACTCCATGTCTATGATTTCTTATAGTCCTTAGAGACTTTTCAAACAAGTTACAATATTCAAATTTCTCAACAACCCAATTAAATTTTGAGTTAATGCCCGATTTGAATTTTAGGCATTGCTGAAATCTCTTCTGATTGCCTCCACATGTGTGTTGTCGACCTTGAAGGTGATGCTCCTGCATCACTTCTTCCTCCTTATCAAGGGATCTCTCCTCTTGACAATGCACTACCCTCTTCCCCTCTTTGGCTCGCTGCGGTGGTCGACTCCTTTTCCTTGGGTGATTTAATTTTGATCTTGCAACCCNCCCCCCCCCGATTCAACTTGTGGCTTTTGTTCCTTCAGATCCCCTTTAGCCTTGGAATTTTCTAGTGAGACCTATGGCCACTACAAGAAGAAATAACCCCAAGGGTTATAGTTTCAGATCTGGTTCACGACAATGAAAGAGGAAGTGTTTAAACTCTTCGGGAAGAGTGTAAAAATTGATTTTTGGGGTGTATTCATTTGACCTAGGTTGTGGAAATGGTCGAGATGGATTTGGTTGGTAGGGTTCATGGCCAGAGGTTCAACACATTTTTCTTGAGGGAATGGGTTTCAACTCATTGGGTTTCCAATTTTGACCCACTTCCAGAAGTTTAGACTCTGACGTAGGGTTGGTTCTTCCTCAAGTTCAAATCCACATATGATGTTGGGAGGGATCTACATAAGCCATGGTTTATCGACTCCTATTTGATTCTCTTAAAGAAATGGATGCCTTTATTTGATGCAGAAAAGGAGAAGGTGGATATTATCCCTGTTTGGGTCTGTTTTCCTGGGCTTCAGGTTGAATTCTAGGATGATGAAAGTTTTAAAGTTATGGGTAATCTTCTAGTCACCTTCCTTGACACAGATTTGTCCTACCAGTCTATAGGTGATTTGAATGTGGCGAGAATTATGGTCTCCTTAAATATTCATAAGGGACTTCCCAAAGAAATGGAATTTGTGTCCAAGAATTTATCTTACATTCAGAGACTCGATTACAAAGGGATTCCTTTCATGTGTCACAATTTCCATCAATATGGGCCCCTGGCTAGCCAATGTGCCTTACCTTTCAACAACAAACATGGTCGTTCGCACGAGAAGGGGTCTAGGAAAAGGTCTGTCACAGGTGATATAGATCCCATGCCTCTCTTGGTTTCAAAAGACACACTACGGGAATTCAAGGAAAAGTTAACAGAAGGTTCAAAACAACTAGTGGTTGGGGTTCCTCCTTCTCATGCATTGGCTATTGTTCTATTAGCAAGTGAAGAAGAGAGGGAGAAGACCCTTTCTGATGTGGATCTGTCTCAGGGTCCTGAGCCCCAAAAGGGTATACCTCCTCTTCCTTTACCATATGTTAATTTTTTAATTAATTCTCATCATCTTTTGGGTAGGGAGTGGGTGAACCCTCTCAGTGCTCTAGGGTTTCCTTCTGATTTTTTTGGTCCCCCCTCTTTCACCCCTCCTAGCCCTCCCCTTACCTACTGCCTTCTGATATAGGATTCTCCCTAGTCTCCTGGTTCCCCCCATCTGATGTTGTATCTTCTATGGATTCTCAGGAGGGTGCCATCCATTATCATCTTTGGAATAGGATGATTATGCCCCCCGAGGATTCTAAAGGCCTCGATGGTATTGGACATCACCTATTTCCCACATCTTGTAGGTTAGGCCGTGGAAGAAAATCAAACCTAGTCAAATAACAAAATAAAACATTGGATGATTTGGTGGCAGGGAGACAACTTTCCATCTTTGGGGATCTTAGAGAATTAAATGCCCTGGAGGGGGTTCCCCCATGAAACGATTATCCTTTAATTGTCAAGGTGTGGCGAGCCCTTCCAAAAATATGCCCTGAAGAGGTTGGTGGAAGAAAATCAACCAAATATGATTCTTATTCAAGAAACTCTAGGGGATGTGACCTTTGTTTCAATGGATTTAGAGGCTATGTTCAAGTGGTGGAATTTTATTGGAGTGGATATGAAAAGCAGGTCTAGAGGGCTTATCATTGGTTGGAATTTATGCTCGATAAATATTATAAATTTCTGGGCATTTGAATCTAATTTGGGTGCGAAGTTTCTATATGAAAATGTTGGGATGTCCTTTACTGTGATAAATGTTTATGGCCCTTACTTAGATCGCCCCCCATACTAGGATTCTCTGATTGGAAAATACTTCTTTCGCTATGATCGCCTCATTCTAGGAGGGGATCTAAATTTCTCCCTGGGTGAAGCCAAATTTTGGGGGCCACGACCCAGACCAGACTCTCTTATAGATTACTTCACAAATCTCCTATATTCCAATGGGCTTGTGGATTTCAAACCTGTTAAGCTCACTCCAAACTGGAGAAACACGAGAAGTGGGGAGGACATGATCACAAAGCATATGGACTATTTTATGATTTTAGAGAATTTTTTGGATGGTCCCCTTCATATTCATCAATGGGTTGGTAGTGGGGGTGAATCGATCACTCTCCCATATTCATGGAAGTTGTTGGCTCATCCCTTAATCCCTCTAGCCCCTTTAAGTTCAACTCAAAATGGCTCAAGGAGGATAGCTTTCTCCAACTTGTTAAGGACAACTAGAGGTCGTTTGATTGAAATTTTGACATTCCAACCATTGTTCAATTCTCTCAGAATCTAAAGAAAGTAAAGTGAGCTACCGTGGAATGGGCCCATCAGAAGAGTCAAAAGAATGGACAAAATTCATTGGATATCGAAAGAGATATACAAGACCTATATGAGTCTGATGGATGGGGCCTAGTCACTCCAAACTCTAGGGAAGCTTTAAAAGTTCTAGAGCAAAAGAGGAAAAAACTGTTGGAGGAAAAGAGGCACCGGCCTGGAGACTCAAAGCATGACCACTTGGTTGGTTTGTGGCGATGAGAATACCAAGTTTTTCCAGGCCTATGCTAAATGAAGGAAGATTTCCAATGCTATCTAGAGTTTAAATGACCAGTCAAGTAGTCTTGTTACTACCTTTGAGGGGTTGGGACAAATGGGCAAGTCATACTTTCGGAATCTCTATAAAGCTGATGACAGAGTGTCGATCGCTCACATTGTCAGAATTGCCAGTTTTTTCCCTAGATTTGTAAATGAGGATGAAAACATATCTATTTTTGAGGAAGTTACGAATGAAGAGCTTAAAGAGGTCCTCCACATATTTCAAAAAGACAAAATTCCAGGTCGGGATGAGTGGCTTGTTGAATTTTTTATTGGGATTTATGAGACTATTAGAGAAGACCTTTTGGATGTGGTGGAGGAATCCAGAACAAAAGGGCATATTCATGCACCTTTCAACTCAACCTTCATTGCCCTTATTCCTAAATATGAAAATCCTCTCTCTTTGGATGATTTTCGGTCGATCTCCCCGCACAATTGCATTTACAAGGTGGTGGCAAAGGTTATAGCTCTTAAAATAAGAGGTATATTCTCTATTTCTATTTCTAGTGAGCAATTTGGTTTCTTGGGGGGGAGACAAATTCATGAAACAATAGGGGTGGCTCAGGAAGGTTTGCACAGTATCAAAGTGAGAAGGGTTAAAGGAGAAATTCTAAAAATAAACCTCTCAAAGGCCTATGATTGGGTTAGTTGGTTATATCATCGCCTGCTCCTAACCCACTTTGGTTTTGAAGTTACCTTCATCAATTGGGTCATGAGATGTATTACCTCTGTCTCCTTTGAAACCCTTATAAATGGGGCTACCTCCCCCTTTTTTTCCTCGGAAAGAGGCCTTAGATAGGTTTTTCCTCTCTCCCCGCTTATTTTTCTTCTAGTGGCTGAGGGCCTTAGCAGGTCCATTGATCATGCCAAAACACGAGGAGACTTCTATGGAATTATGGTTTTTCCCAACCTCAAAATATCTCACCTCCTCTTTGTGGATGATATCCTAATTTTATGCAATGGGCTGCCAAGGGATGCTGAGAAGATCAATGATATTTTGAACCTTTTCAGGGATGCTACAAGTATGCAAACTAATGACATAAAATCTACTCTTTCAGTTCAAAATATGTCAGAGGCAAAGTTGGCATACTACAACTGTTTTTTGATATGAGGCGCTTGATATTGATATTGGGTTAAAGTACTTGGGCTTCCCTTTGAAGCCAAACAACTACAGAAAGGTAGATTGGTCCTGGCTCCTGGAAAAAAATTAAATAAGGCTAAAGATATGGAGTTTCATGGCTGTCCAGAGCTAGAAGGTTAGTCCTGGTAAAGTTTGTTTTGGAGGCCATCTCAATATACTGGATGTCTCTGGCCTGGATTTTCAAAGGTGTGTTGGAAAAATTAGAAGGATATACTTTAAGTTTCTATGGTCAAGGAGTGAGGAAAAATATGTCTTCCCTTGGGTCAAATGGAAGCAATTGGCTGCTCCCAAGATGTTGGGGGGTTGGGGCTTAAAAAATATTTTCTTATTTTCCAAGGCCATTGCATCTAAGTCAGATTGGAGATTGATTAAAACAAAAAGCATATGGACTGATGTGGTTTCCCACAAGTATATATTTCCTGATTGTGTGGAAGGTTGGGTCCACAACCCAAATAAGAAGGTGGCTAGCTGTTCCATAATCTGAAAAGCAGTGGTAAACTATTTCATTGTTGTGGGAGAAGGCTTAGCACAAAAAATTGGTGATGGGTCAAAATTCAGGATCGACCATGACCCATGGTAAGGAAGTGGGATAAACCATCTTCTCCCTGAATATCTTATGCAACAACTACATGCTCGGGAATTCTTCCATCTTAACCAAATCAGTGACCTTGAAACCACCTCTATTTGGAATCAAGGTTGGTTGGTAGCGGCACAGGTGGGTCTGGAGGAGCATCATTATGATAATTGGTCAAATTATATCAGGGATCTCATGTCTTCCCATATTCGTATTATAGACAAAGTAGATGAGTTGGTATGGAATCACGCGGCTCATGGTGCATATACCCCTAAGCTAGGCTATGTCCACCTCAATTTAGATATCCATATCCGGGATCCTTGTTGGTGGTGGAAAGGCCTTTGGAAAATTAAATGCCTTATGAAGGCCATATTTTATGTGGTGCCTCATTGTCAATAAAGTTCCCACATGGGATAGCATGATGAAAAGACAGATTGAAGGGCCTGGAAGATGCACTCTTTGCCAATTAGAGGAGGAAATTATTCCACATATTTTCTTGGGATGTCCTTATACCTTGAAAACTTGGAAGGAGTGTTCCTCCCTTTTGAACCAATATTTTCAGTGGAGGGGAGACACTGTGGAATAATCCTGGAAAGACTGGCTATCTGTGGCCTCAAACAATTGTATAAAATCTCTTCCTCTCATCGTTAGCTGGGGAATTTGGCTATATAGAAATTCATCCATTTTCTAGGACAAGAAGCTCTCCCTATAAATTATTGTTGCTCAAGGCATCAATGTTTTGGAACATTTTCCTCAAGTTAAAGGATACCCCCTTATGCGGATTCCCCAATATGTACAGGTGGATCAATAGGTACCTTGGGATATTTTTGATGGGGCTTCACAAAATAATGGACATTTTTGTGGGGGAGGTGCCCTTTTATATTTGTTTACTTCACACTTTTTCAAAATAAAGATGGGCTTGCGGCCTAGATCAAACAATTTTGCAGAACTGATGTCTCTCAAACTCTTAATTCTTTTTACTCGAGAACATGGTGTATCTTCTTTGCAAATTTATGGAGATCCAATGAATGTGGTTAACTGAATCACAAAATCACAGAGATGTCGCAATGTTATCTTGCTTCCACTGCTTGAAGAAATTTTTAGAATTCTAGATTCTTTTGACACAGTGCATATTCATCACATTCTCAAGGAAAGGAACACAGAAGTAAACATTTTATCTAAAGTAGGTCTTCAACTGGATCATGGGAAATGATATATTTCTGAGACAAAGGATGGGGACTTTTTTGAATATTATCATTGAACTTTCATTAAGGAAGGTCCCCCTTCAACTATATATGGAATTTGATTTTCTCTGTTGGGAACTTTTTCTGGTTTCATGCTACAATATACTGGATGTTTTTTTTATCTTCACCTGACTGTATAAAAGGTGCAATATCAATTTTATTTTGGTTGTTCCAGACAACACTCCTTATGTATTTTGTATATTTTAGGTACTCATATTTTGATGGGATTTGTGTCCTTGTTTTATTCAAGTGTGGTCTCTCTCTCAAACCTCTTGATGCACTCTGTGCAGTTTCAACAATACATGCTCTTACATCTATCTACAGATTGTAAATTTTATCCCTTTTGATGAATAAAATTTATGCTTTTTTCTTCGAAAAAAAAATTGAATCATTATTACCAGAAAATGAAAAAGATCAATGGATGAGAAATAAAATTTCTTTGGTAACACTCTTAATTGTATCTTTTGAATTTAACCATATAGAAGTTTCTTGAACTTCCATTAAGCACATAAATAGTGAGTTATTTCTTTTTCTCCATCACATATTACCTCAAAAAGTCTCGTTAGGTTCTATTTTGCATTGACTCACACTTATGGTGTTGTTCATATTGTATAATGGTTACCTACAAAGTTAGTTGAGACTACGAGACTTTATATAGTTCATGGTTTAATGATTGATTGAACTTGTATTATAATTATAATCTTATGGGTAATATATTAGGAGATTTTAGGGTTTTGGACAAAGAGATTCATCATTATTCATTGTACTTTTAGTGTTTTGGAATTTTAGGGTTTTGTATAATTGAGAAGAGAGTACATAAGAGTCCTCAAAGAGGTTGAGAGATTTCACTCCCTTTCCTGTGATTTGAAAGGGAAGCGCTTGTATATGCTTTTGTTTTTGTCATGCTCAATAAT
Source organism: Picea engelmannii (assembly GCA_009831015.1). NCBI lineage: Eukaryota > Viridiplantae > Streptophyta > Pinopsida > Pinales > Pinaceae > Picea > Picea engelmannii. The sequence continues at coordinate 127,271 of ML795401.1, forward strand.
AAAATAGATCTGGATCATGTTAGTTGCATTTCATGTGATTTGTATTTACTTAGCTTCATGTGTTAAGTTTTGTTGGTTTTTACCCATTAGCACTACGGATTTTGCTAACAGTGTGATTGCCATGGCAATGATGTGCATCCTCCATTCCTTGGCTAACAATGGTGAGGAAGGAGGATTGTTGCATAAACCCATGGTTGATGGTTTTCTGGAGCAGTTGGTGGGATGATTTTAAAGTTTGGAGCTATTTTGGTCACACCATCTAGATCAACACCTTGGTACTAGGAAAAGGCGAATAATATCTCAAATTTGTGTAATCGTGAAGGTATTCAATTATTCTAGTTTTAAAATATTAATTTTTGAGTTGTGAATATGAGGTCATGATGTCATTTTGTGGGAGGTTTGTCACGGTTTTTCTAGTAGAGATACTTTTAGTGGTGGTTAGGAGGTCAATCCATTGGTTCTTGTATTTTTCTGAGTATATTATTGGCTATTTTGGAGGTTGGATGCAATGTTAAAATCTTTTTCATTTAGACCTGGTATAATAGTATAGATCAGAGGCTCACTCTCTCAAATCCGAGGTTAAAAGAGAGGAAATGGTCATAGGAGCATTGTCATAGTATTCTTAGGAGCATGAAAAGTATTGGTGTTGGAAATATTGTTGTCATTGATTTCAAAGACAGGGAGAGACTATATATGTCCAAGATAAATAATGTAAGATGGAGATTGTTGGAAATATTGCTTTTGGATTTTTCATGCCTAGTTTGGATACCCTATTTTTGAAGTCCTTTTTACTCTGAATACCTAGCTGAAATGGGAACGTAGGATATATGGTTGAAAATATTATTCCAAGACCTTTCTAACAGTATATGTCACTCCTTCTAACTCCATAGGAATCATGAGATATAAAATATTATGTCAGGTCAACCCAACCATAAAATACAGGCCGACCCAGTCAGTTTTACAAGTCGACCCCATAAATGAATGAAAAAACACTATAAATATAGGATATATGTGTGCATTTGAAGAGAATCTAAGCATGCAGATCAAGTACAAGGCACAAAAGGGATCTAAGATGCGCAAGAGGAGTTGGTGAGTATTCTCGGAGTCTAAAGGTGCACAAGAGGAGTTTTCTTGGAGTTTTAAGGGTGCACCATGACGGAATAAGGTCTATGATGATGCAAAGTGCGCTATTTTGAGGTTGTGATGCTACATTTTTTTTTTTGGTGCCTCCATCTTGGGTTTGAGAGGATGCACTATTTCCTTAATTGTTTTTGCTCATACTACATTGGGATATACTGCTTCTTTTGTTGATGTTAGTGGGAAAAACACAAGGGTGCCAGAAGGCTTAATAATGGAACAATGTAGAATAATAAATCCATGCACTGATTTGAATACAATTCAATACATTTAGTGGTCTCCTAACTATTGGAAATGCTTCAAGAACAAATTTTGATGTGTAAGTATAATATTTGGAGGCAAGAGTTGAACCTAGACATTGAGATAGATAACACAATGATTAAGATAATGTGTATTATTTTCTTATTCCATTGTATTAAGTCATGGGAATGAGTTAAGGTTGTGCCTTCTTACCTTATGTTGCATCCACTTGCTGCCAATGGTCCTATTTCCTTGGTTGGGAAATTGATTACCAACAATTGGATGGTTTTTGGATGGCTCAAATGTTACCATATGCTTTCAAACCCCCGTTGTTCCCTTTCGATGGCTGCCTCAAATTGAATACCATGCTCAAATGATGTGCCAATCCCAAGACGAGATTTATTGATTCTCAAATATGTGATTTTGGAGTATTACAATTTATATGGTATGATATTCCATCTTGTGATTTTCAGCACATTGATGTAGACTTGTTGTTGGTACTCTTGAGCATTGGACTGACTTGGGGGATACATTTTCATGGAGCCCTTTTCTCTTCATTTCATTTGATTACTTGATGGATATGTTTGGTTGGGGAAGTCTTACTTCTCCTTGGTTGGATGGTTATTGTGCTTTTTTCTTGATGGTCTTCTCACATGTGCTTGCCTTGTTGATCATCCCTTGATTTCATTTTTTATGGATGTGGAAAATATTATCTCATTATGGTGTTTTGGTATATATGCTTATATTGAATATAGATGACGGTTAAGAGATATATGTTTCATGGTTGTTGAAGTCTCATAGTGACCTTTTCATGATGATGTGATATTATGTGGTGGCACTAGGAGGGGTGTTCTACACAGTCTTCATATGTTGGGCATGTGATGGGGGACACACTTGATGGTTGGATGGGTTAGAATTTTTGTTATGTCCATTTTTTTCATGATATTGTTATGATGGGATGATACATGTTGCCTTTGTGGGATTTTCCTAGGTGACTTAACTTTGTTTTAAAAAAAATTGGAAAAAAATATGAAAATAAAAAAAAACTAAATATGAAAAAAGAAACATTTACTAAAAAGATAAATTTAAAACTATATATATATATATAGTATAATGGGATTCCATGACTGGCCGAGTTTGTAGCCATCTTTACGATTGTAGCCAATATATATATATATATATATATATATTAGATGATTAGATTTAAAGGACTGTTCAACAATAGTTGGCTTAGCGATCTGGTTGTGGGTGTGTCAAATATGGTTTCTTTGAGCCGATATTTAAAGGATCTTTTGGTTTGGACTATGTATGACTTGCCACAGGAGCAAGGAATTTGGTACACTCTTGGGCCAAAAATATGGTCAGATTTGTCCTTAGAAGTTTCGAACAATTGCTTAAGGGTTTTACGTGAATTGAAAAAGGTTTTGATATTCTTTTTGGCTAAGATTCTAGAGATATGATCAATGGTACCCTGAATGTAAGGAAGTGAAATGTTAGCAAGGGGTGAAATGATTTCATGATGATGGGTGGATTGTCCACTCGAAACATTCGACATTTGAAAACTTTCTACACAGTTTATTTCCTGAAAGTCTTACAACAATCACGACTAAATGTGAAAACATACATATTCAAATTGTTTTTTTAAGTTTATTTTAAATTTATTTTATATCTTGTTTTATTTAATAATTATATATGATGTGTATTATATATATATATATATATATATATATATATATATATATATATATATATATATATATATATATATATATATATATATATATATATTNATGTGTATTATATATATATATATATATATATATATATATATATATATATATATATATATATATATATATATATATATATATATATATATATATTATGCTTATTATTATTATTTTTTAAATCTAAAATGTTTATTTATTTTTCAGTTTTTTGCATTTGTGTTTTTTCTCCTATTTTTATTTATTTTTCAATTCTATTTCCCTTTTTTATGATTTTTTTGCAATAGTACTGGGCTTTTGGGCCATGGTTTCTAAAATGTCACAATTTTAAGCCCCTCCAAAAGAGGGTTTTTCTGATAGCATTGTTTTTTGGTTTAGGGGTTGGTCTTAAGATTTTGTTTCCAAGGGTATTGGTTGTCAAGGCCATGATTTCAAAAAACTTGCAATTTTATCCTAAAAAAATTGGGGTGGTACTGGGAATGACACCACATTTCAATTTGGCAATTGATTTTAAGGTTTTACTTGCAACAATATCGATTGTCAAATCTATATGTTTCAAAGAAGTTGTAGTTTTAACCTCAAAATTAAAAATGGTGCTATAGTTAGCACCACTTTTCAATTCGATGGTTGATTTTAAGGTTTTTGTCGACAATATTATGATATTGTAAAGCCCATGATTGCAAAAGGTGGTAATTTTAACCTTGATAAAAAAATAGGTGCTACCGGTAGTACCACTTTTTAAAACATGGGGTTGATTTTGGTGTTTTGACCCAAAAACATGGGGTTTTTAGGGCTAGAGTTCTCATTCTAAGATCACGATTCTCATCAAGTTGATAACTATGTTTTAACTATTAAATGGTTAAATTGATCTAATTTATTCAAATTAAAGTTGATAACTTAGTCACCCTACTTTGTATGCTTCATTTTCACACTTGGAGTGGCTATTTAGAGGTTTCTAGTGGTGCGACCCCTTTTGGGCACAATTTTCAAGGCATGTAATATTTTATTGGTTTCTTGGAGAGTTTGACATACTTCTTTAGGGAAAAATATCTTGGGTTTGATCTGAACAAGAGAATAGTTGTAAGACTTAGTTTCTGCAAGGTAATTCAACAATTTATGAAGGTTATATATCCTATTGAAGACAATGCAAATGTAAAAGTAAATGAGACGAGAAAATAAAAGAGAGAAATAAATGGAAAATAAAAATAATAATAGGAGAGAAAAGAGCAAGGACCAAGAAACAAAAGGTCCTGCCCTTTGGCCTTCCCATTACCCCAGTTCTCTATCTTTATTCCTATACCTTCATTTTCAAATGGCCTTTTGGCCAAGGAGAGGAGGATGCACAAAGATACATTAGTTGCATTGTAACTAGAGATTGTTGGAATACAAGCACTGAACAACCGTCGAAAGTTGATATTCTCATTTGGTTTCCATGGTAAACACTTTGTCTTTGTGTATGGATTTATATATGCTTGTGGAGTAATTCCTTTTGTGAAATTACACTCTTAGCTTTGTTAATGGTTTATGATGATGGATGTCAAAATATAATTTCCTAGATCCCTTAGAAATCAATTTCAGACTCCATTGATATTAGTTATTTGATAGATTTTGATTCATGGAACTCATTGAATTAACTACAATAGTTATGGAATGACCACCATCCAATTCTAATTGAATTCTGAGATCAATGGCTTACCATCGAAGAGATGTTGCATTTCCATAGGGAGTTGCTAAATAGATATTTTAAAGATTTTATGAATGCCAGGTGAATTTTCTTTCTAGAAGTTAGGCATTTGGCTTGTCATTGGATTGATTCTTCCTTAGTCAGGCATCTTCTCTTACCCACAAGTTGTATGAGGTTAATTATTTGTTGAGTAGAGGATCATGTGAGGTTGTATGGACACATTCTTAGCTTCAAGAGAGCTCCATGCAATGTGTATGACCACACACAACCTGATGGATATTCTCTCTCTTTGTCCCTATCACATGTTGGATTGTTGGTCCTCCAATGAATGTTTGAATAAAGACATCAATACTGGAGCAATGTGACAATTTGAAGAGTGTTATGGTATTTATATTTGCTAGAATGATCCTCATACAATGCTTCTTTTGGTTATTGGGCTATTGAATTAAATCATACCAATCAATTCTTAATTGGTAGATACAACTAATGAAATTACTCTTATGGCCATATTCATTGTATATGTTATAACCAATTTGAGTGTTGAATTATGTATATTCAATAAACAAAGTTTAAAATCAATATTGATAGTTCGCTTGGGTTGCTGGGTTAATGTCATTCCTTGTTCTTTATTTATGTAATTGATAAGCATCAATATTACCACTTGGCAATGTGAATATGAGTATGGTCTTCTACTTGTAGAAAATATTCTCACCTACAACAGTATGGGGAAGTACCTACCTACACCCATGCATCTTGTCAAATAAAGGAATTGGCAGATGTGTAGATGTCTAGGTTTACAATTGGATATCCAAGTGAAAATATAAGCCCGCAAGAATTTACCCTCAACAAGCACTCTAAATACAATGCTTGGAAGAGATTGTGCAAACAAATTTGAAGTGTTATGAGTTGTTAAAACTTGATTATTTTCCATTGATTGGTTTGGATTTTCCTTATAAAGTAAATCAAGTAGTGAGCCAATCTCAAAACATATCACTTTATACCTATCATTGGATGGAGGCAAAGCCATGTCTTGTGTGTTTGTTTAGTGACCGAAAACCATAATTCATTCTCTAGTTGAATGATGAGAAGATTAAGTATTGTTAAGTTTTTAGCTATTATTAGGTTTGTTTTCAATTTACTAGATAATGATAGCATAGGTAGGATCAATGAAAGAAACAAAATCACAAGATACACATTATTTATCTTGGGAAACACTCATGGGGGAGAAAACCCAACCAAAAACTCCTTAATATAGATAGCCAATATAATGCCAAGGCAATAAACCAAAACACTAGAGAATATCCAACACTGATCAATGCGCCTATCTCTTCCTTCTTCTCCAAACTGCAACTACCAAACTTGTGCACTGGATGATCAAATGAGTGAGTGAGATAATGAGGCGTTGGATTCCTTTATTTATACTGGCTGGAAAGTGCTAGAAAGGTGTCTCTTCATTGGGCAGGGCTGACTTGTCTTCTTAGTGGTTAAAACCACTTTAATTAGGTCTGGGGGGCGACTTCTTAATTTTCATAATACAATTAGGGTTTGACCAATCTGCAAAAGGGGATTTGGTCAATTACAATGCCCGACATGATCAACCCACAAACATGGATTGATATAATGAATAATGACTCAATAATAAATAGAATACTCTTTGCAGTTATAATATTTCAACACTCCCCCTTAACGAGAAGGGTATTCTACAAAATCATTAGGAGAGAGAAAGGGCAGCAACATCAACAACATCTGGAACACTGACTAGCATATCTATAAATCATCAGAAGTTTTTCTCATCATCAATATCATCATCCACATCAAGGAGCTAGAATGGCATCATTATCTGCATCAACATGGATTAGTATAACACTAATACATCATCATCATCAATAACAACACAAGGCTGATACAGCATCACAACACAATGACTGGAGCATCATCAACATAAGCACTAAGTTGGAAATCTTCAACACAAAGTTGGCATCTCAACAACATCCACATGAAGCTGGAAATCTTCAACATGAAGCTAGAATCTCAACAACATCAACTTGAAGCTGGAAATCTTCAGCACAAAGCTGGAATCTCAACAACATCAACACGAAGCTGGAAATCTTCAGCACGAAGCTGACATCTCAACAACATCAACACGAAGCTTGAAATCTTCAGCACGAGGCTGACATCACAACAACATCAACACGAAGCTAGAAATCTTCAACAATCAACACTACTCCCCCTTTCGAGGGAGTTCCTTTCGGACTACACCAAGCTTGTCTCGAAAGTGTTCAAACTTTACACGAGACAGAGGCTTGGTCAAAGCATCAACAACATGTTCATCAGTGGCAATATAATGGAGCTTTATGGCTCATTTCAACACCATATCACATATGTAATGATATCTTATCTCTATGTGTTTTGACTTGTCATGGAACACATGGTTCTTTGTCATCTTTATGCAACTCTGGTTATCACGTAGAATCATAGTTGCTTCCATCTCTAGATCAAATAGACCTTTCAACAACTTCTGAAGCCATATGGCTTCACAACTGGCGGAACATGAAGTGATGCATTTTTCTTTTTCCGTGCTGAGAGAAATACTTGATTGCTTCTTACTCTACCATGATATCATGGATGGCCCCAGACTGAAACAAAATCCTTAGGTTCTCTTTCTATCAAAGATACTTCCATCCCAATCTGAATCGGTATATCCACTTAGTCTAAAGTCTTGATCTCCATTATAATTGAGACCAAAATCCAACGTACCCTTAATGTATCTCATCACATGTTTTGCATCAACAATGTGAACATGTCTGGGTTCTACCAGAAATAAACTCAAGGTGTTCACAGAAAAACATATATCTGGCCCGGTGTTCGTCAGATACATCAACGATCCCATGATCTATCTATACAACATAGCATCAATCAATTCCGATGAAGTGTCAACCAAGAGCTTCAAATTTCTTTCCATGGGTGTATTCATGGATTTACACTCCAACATATCAAACCTCTTTAGTATTTCAACTGCATACTTCCCTTGGTTGAGGAATATCTTCTCTGGGCTCTTCCATGCCTCAAGACCTAAGAAATAGTGCATCAGGCCAAGGTATTTCATCTCAAATTCTATAGCGAGCTTCTTCTTACAATCAGTGATAAGTTATTCTTCTCCACTTAGAAATAAGTCATCTACATATACCAACAATATAACAGGCTCATCATTCATAACCTTGAAGTAAAGGTTAGAGGCAACTTTACTCTTGGTAAATCCCAAGATCATCAGGAAACTGTCAATTCTTTCATACCAAGCTCTAGGAGCTTGTTTCAATCCATACAGAGCCTTCTTCAATCTACATACATGAGTCTTTATGTCTTCAACTTCAAAACCTTGAGGTTGTTCTATATACACTTCCTCTTCTATGACAATATTTAATAAAGTTGTTTTCACATCCATATGGTGTAACTTTCATTTTATCTTATCTGCAAGGGATATGTAGGGATATGTTCTTTATATTCTTCGTAACTTCCTTTTCTTTGCATGGGTTCATGGGAAATGCCCCCAAGATTTTTTTTTGCCTCATAAGGTTAAAATCTACATATGGAATCAGAGATTTGTTGGCTTCAGGGGGACGCCTTTATGGTCAAGCATTTGGCTTGGGACTGTGATAAGACTATTTACAGTGGGAGATCAGTCGTATTGATTTTTCAGGTGAAAAGAAATGGCGTGCAATTTGACAATGGAGATCGAGAAGTTTAATGGGAAAAGTTTTGAGTTGTGGAAGCTTAAGATGGAAGATCTGTTGGTGGACAGAGATTAGTGGATCATGGTAGATCCAGCTACTGCACCTATAGGAACTTCAACATATCACTGGAAAAAGTTGGATCGGAAGGCGAAGAGCACAATTTGACCCTGTCTCTCAGATTCAGTATTACTGAATGTGTCAAAGGAAGCTAAAACCAAGGATTTATGGGATAAGTTGGGGAAGTTGTATCAGTCTAAGTCCCTAGTAAATAAACTATTCCTGAGAAAGAAGTTGTATAACCTGAGGATGAGAGATGGAGACTCGGTGGCAGAGCATTTGAACACCTTCAATACTGTGGTAAGTCAGTTAATATCTGTTGAGATTAAAATTTCAAATGAAGATATGTGTATCAGTTTATTGTGTTCTTTACCAGACTCATGGGATATTCTGGTTGTGGCCATAGGCATTAATACAACTGCCTTGAAGTTTGATGAAGTGGTCTCATCCTTGTTGTCGGAGGAGATGAGATAGAAGAATATGGAAGGACAAAGCACAACCACATTATTTGCAAGAGGACACTCCTAGGAAAGAAATAGATCTAAGTTCTCAAGTGGGAGATCTAAGTCTAATGGTAGATCTAAATCTCCCAGAAATTTTGTAAAGGTATGATGGAGATGTGGAAAAGAAGGGCACTACAAGAAGCAGTGTAGATCCAAAGTTGATAAAAAGAAGGGATATGAAGAATCTCCTTCTATAGAAGAAAAGACCTCCAAGGAAGAAGGAGGGGATGTGTACTTGGCTTCTTCAAGAACACATGCAGATCATGAGGCATGGTTGGTTGACTCAGGTGCATCCTTTCATATGAATTTCCATAGGGAGTGGTTCTGTGAATATGAAAGGTATAATGGAGGTAATGTTTTCCTAGGTGATGACTCGACAACCAAAATCATAGGTTGAGGAAAATTCAAGTTGAGGCTCATATATGGAAGGATTAGAACCTTACCTGGTGTTCTGCACATCCAAGGATTGGCTAAAAAAATGATTTATGTAAGCCAAATGGACGATGCAGGGGTAAAAACAATATTTGAAAAGGAAACCTACAGGATGGTTCGAGGAGCAATGGTGTTGTTGAAGGGAGTTCGGTTTGGAACTCTCTATAAGATGCAAGGAAGCACTATTAGTGATGGGTTTAATAGTTCCATTGTTCCTAATATTGGAGTTGAATAATAAAGAATTCCTACAGTCTCTGAGAAAAGGTTATGATGTGGAATCAAAGACTGGGGCGTATCGGAGAGAAGGGTCTTCGACTACTACATGGTAAATGTATGGTTGAAGGTATGTCTAACTGCTCTCTAGATTTTGACTTCTATGAACATTGTGTATATGGGAAGCAAAATCGTGTAAGATTCCCCTCTGGTGCAACGAGGGCAGAAGGAATTTTACATCTAGTTCACAGTGATGTTTTTGGACCTGTGTCGGTCCCATCATTGGGAAAATTTGTGTACTATGTCTCATTTATAGATGACTTCTTGAGGAATACTTGGATATATTTTCTCAGGAAGAAATATTAAGTCTTTAACAAGTTTAAAGAGTTCAAGGCTCTTGTTGAGAATCAAACATAGAAAATAATTAAGGTGTTGAGGACAGATAATGGCAGAGAGTTTTGTAGGAGTGAATTTCTATAATTTTGTAAGAAGTGTGGTATATCAAGGAAGAAGACTACTCCATATACACCTCAGAACAATGGAGTTGCAAAAAGGATGAACATGAAACTGATGGAAAAAGCAAGGTACATGCTCAGTGGTGCCGAGTTAGGGAAAGAATTCTGGGCAGAGGCAGTGGGTATTGCATGTTACCTGGTCAACAGATCACCCTCATCAGTGTTGGTTGACAAGACTTTACAAGAGGTATGGACTGGTAAGAAACCTTCTCTCACACATCTCATGGTATTTGGATGTGATGCATATGTTCATGTTCCAAAGGAAAACAAGAGTAAGCTAGATAAGAAGGTTGAAAAGTGTATCTTTATTGGATATAAATATGGTCTCAAAGGTTATAATCTTTGGAACCCAGAAACTAATAAGGTAGTGTATAGCCGAGATGTGGTATTTAGATAAATGAAGGATGTTGTTAAACATGAAGTCCTACCAAGTAAGGAAGAACCAGAGAAAATAGAATTTCATTTAAAGGATGATGAACTAGACTCTACATAAGAACAAGAATCAAAAGAAGAAGATCCCATTACTCCGGTATTGAGGAGATCAGTTCGAGAAAGAAGGATACCGAAAATGATACTGCATCTGATTTCTATTCAAATTTTGATTTGTCTATTACTGATGATGATCCTAGAACTGTCAGGGAGGCAATGGATTCAAAGGATGGAAAGATATGGGAAAAGGCCATGGATGAAGAAATGGCAGCCTTGGATAAGAATGATGCTTGGGATATAGTGGAGTTGACGACTGGAATAAATCCCATTGGAAACAAATGGGTATTCAAAAAGAAGTTGAATGCAAAAGAAAAAGTGGAGAAATACAAAGCTTGGTTAGTAGAAAAGGGTTATTCCCAGATTGAGGGAATTGATTTTGGTGAGATTTTTTCTCTTGTTGCCAAGTTGACTTCTATAATATTTATGTTATATGTTGTTGTTGCATTTGATTTTGATGTAGAACAGATGGATGTGAATACAACATTACTACATGGGGATCTAGAAGAAGAAATCTATATGAAGCAGCCAGAAGGATTTGTTGTGAAGGGTGTTGTTCCTGAGTTTATGCTTTAAGTCTATAAAGCATACCGTCAAGGCATCCGTAAATGATTTAAAGGAATGATTTAGAAATAGAAATTCGAAAGAAGGTTAAGGCAAAATCAGTTTCTCAACTGTCTTTGTCTTGCTTCTTGTTTTACTTGGATGCTAATGTCTCACTCAATAGCAACCCATGAATGTTCTAACTCAACCCGGTTAGTTGCTATTTGTAAAATGGTATTGAATCAATTCAAGGCAATACTGGTTTGATCCTTAAGGCATAATTCAACGTTGGGTTGTCTGCTACTAGGGACAGTCATGCATGATAAAACTTTATTTATTTGTAAAGGGTTTTTAATCAATTTGTTACTTCAAATTTTCCAGAGATGAGAACAAGAAAAACAATTTTAAAATCCAAAACAGTAATGCAAACACATTCAAGGCCGTTTCCTGGATTTGTAACAATTTCGAGAATTTTCCAGAGATGAGAACAAGAAAAACAATTTTAAAATCCAAAACAGTAATGTAAACACATTCAAGGCCGTTTCCTGGATTTGTAACAATTTCGAGAATTTTAAAATAACAAACAAACACTACAAAAAAATATGAGGCTTTAATCAAGAAAGAATCTCATATTTCAATAGACAATGATGAAAGAAAAACGAGGTTTCTAACAAGGGTTAAGTATTAAGGAAGAAAAAGCTTTACAGGTCTTAAAATTACTAAAGCAATTTCAGAGGAAAAAATGTAAATCCTTCGACATCCAAACCAATCCAAAAATATAAATCAATGATGTATATAACTTCAAATTGATTTACTCGTTAGACAAAACATTAAAAGGAAAAATTCAGCAAAGTATGATAAACAAGGTGAAGACACATAGTTACAAATTTGCAGGATCCAGAATCTCGTTTGTGATCTATATTCTGATGTATTTGAAAACTGATATTACAAAATGGCTCTCTCCAAAAATTTTGAAGCCTTTTCTCAGCCTTTAGAAACTATATTTATACATTTTCATCAAAATTTCTCGTTGGTGACTAACCAACTTCCTAATATTACGATTACATAAACATAATGTCAACCGTTTACAATTTTTTTTTTTTTTTAATTCTAATAATAAAAACATTTAAAAAAGGTTTTAAGCTTGCGTTGACGAACTTCTTTTCTCCGCTTCAATACACTGAACACATTTCCCCAAAAAATTCACTAAGATCCTGGGAGCATCGGGTATCTCATTTGCTTCAAATGAGAAAAATCTTCTCTGCAATTCGAGCAATAGACTTTCTATCATTCTTTCTGTGAATTTAACAGTTTTCAACTTTAGATGCGAAGTCACCATCCATTTGTTTATCTCTGTTATATTGATCAACTTAATTTTATCAATCTCTGTTTTCATTTTCTCCAGCTCTTCTTTTAACCTTAGCTGGTGCTTGGCAATATTAATTTTGCCTAATAATCCAGAACAGTCATCTGTTCCGATATCCAATTAATCTCTTTCAAAGAGATCAAAGATTCCCTGGCAATCCTCATTAACTTCTCTTGTGATTCGTTTATATTCGACCAGTTTTGATTCCCACACTTTTATCATTATGTCCCCTTTAACCTGTTCAGAAATAGATAATTTCCGAGTCTTTCCAATTTCTTCCTTTGATGAGAAGGCCATTGCTTTCTGAAACGTTGTTCTAGCTGCTTTTGCCTCCCTTTCATTCTGGAACACATTCTCCAAAGACTTATTTGATTCTTGAAAATAATTCTGGATCACTTCCAGATTCAAGAACACTTTCTGTTGTTCTTCCTCTATTCTTAAATATATCTCCAATGATTGTGTCTTGAAACTTTCAAGTTCTATTACGTGGTTAGTAATAGAAATAATTTTATCTTGCAAATGTTTGTTTTCTTCTCCCAGCTTTCGAACCTTTTCCTGTGTGACCTGTATTAAGTGTTTTGCCTCATACAAGTCTTTATTCAATTTCTGGATTTCTTGCATATCCTTAAGTCTAGCTTGTTCTAGACCCTTCTTTATTCCCCAACTAATATTTCTTTCGTTTTCTTTTAGTTTGTCTTGCAACTGGATTATTGTATGGTCCTTTTGTTCAAGCAGAGTTGTTAAATTTCCTACAAAATACATGTTTGTTGATGCTATTGCACCCATTGTACCTACTAATTATGTAGAAAACTCTCCATCCTTGAGTTTCTTTCCATCTATAATAACTCTATGCTTTTTAATCGTTCCTTCTCCTCTTGGATGAATTTCCTGTTTCAAGACTGCTCTTCACTTTTTACTGAAAAAGTAATCCGATGGGGGGATTTCATCTCTTGAAATCGACTCTAGATCACTGACATATAAAACTCCTTCATGGGGGGTTCCGAAAGTCGACTGTAATAGAGTTAAAGAGGTGATAGGACTACCAAGTTCTGTTGAAGTTGTTCCTCCTATTTTTTCTGGAACATTCTTCATGATTTCTGGAATTGTTTCTGGCTCTTTTCCCTTATCCATTCCTGATTCTTTTGTCTGAGAACCCTCTGCATCTTGGGAAGGTATCTCGGTATTCTTCAACTTACCTTTGTCATTTGCTTTACCCTGAGTATTAGTTTCAAACCCTGGAGGGGTTTCTTCCTGTTCTAGTGATGGGGTCCAAATTTCACCCTGTAAAATCTTAGGTAGGCAGCTTCGCCTATGGATTTGAAAAGATGCAAACCCAGCCTGTGAGTCAGGTGGCAAGGCCTGGACTATGTTCAACACTTCTTCATAAGATTTAACATCTTTAAAAATATCATCATAAATAGATACTTCATGTTCATATGCCTTCATATTACAATGTATGTAATGCCTACTTATTATTTGGTAGGGGTCATATTTTCTGTGCTCAATATTTACTAACTTCACTTCTTCCAATGACTCAGCCTCTACCTTAGAATGGCCTAAATTTGATAAAGGAAATTTTCCAACATGAATAGGGAAAGATGGCCATGCTTTTTTCTGAAGTGCTTTTAATTCCAATCCAACACCGCCCTTGGCTATCTGATGAGCTACTTCTCTGCACACCAATCTATCTGGTAGGAATTTTGGGAGTGCATGGGGGGGAATGGAATAACCATAAACTCTAATATAGGGAAAAAAATTCTTCAATAAACCAGTCGGCAACTGATTTAAGACTTTCTATGACTGCATCAGAAATGCGGG
>ML795401.1:141772-163160 GCA_009831015.1 Picea engelmannii
TTTGTGCATAGGAATAATGAAAAAATGACAAACCTCGTAAAATGCCTCTTTATCATTTTCTTCCCAAAGGGTTGAGTGATATTCATGAATGGGTTCTGGACATGAGGTGCTCCAACTCCAATTCATTAATGGAAAGGGGGTCATAAAACAGATTGCATCCATAATGTATGCAGACATATAAAAAGACATTGGTTGTCCCTTTGACTTGGCTGCTTTGTAGTTTAAAATTTATTGCATTAGGTTATCCGACAAAATTTTATACCAGTTAAAACCATTTCCTTCTGAAACTTTCTCTAAGAAAGGTACCCAGTCCGCATGAAAGTGACAGGGATCTTTTCTCCCGAAAAGTCTTCATAACATCATGGCTATATAAACCATATATTCGCTTAAGGAGGTTGTAGCATAAATCCCATGAGAATCAGCCCTAAACTTTGCTTCAGACCTCGCCCATCCTCTAATCATGTCGGGATATGTCTAGTCTGCCTCAATACATTCCTTTCTCTGAAACTCAGCTATAAATTCAGCATTAAAGGTGTGTTTATGATTCGACGAGAGTTTATACATTACTTGAATGTGCTCATGCCTGAATGAGCCGACGATAGCTCCTTGCTCGTTCTGAATGCTCCTTGTTGGGATATCTACCTTATCCAGAGCCCAGCCGACCATATCAGTATATGCCACCAGCCTCGGACGTGCAACAACCTTATGAAGCTCAAACTCAACAATGTCCTAGAGACGATTTTCAGAATCAGGGTCAGCATTATTTAGCTCATACTCCAGCAATTCGGAAATTTGAGTCCATGATTTGATGGATTTTATGGCGTGTGGAGTAGTATCAGAGATAAAATCACCTTCCTATGTGTCTTCATTTTTCTTTGGTGCCATGGCTCTGTGTTTGGCTTGAAAACTGCTCTATGTTTGACTTGAAAACCTGTCACAGAAAGTGGATGAATAAGCTCAACTTAAAATGAAAATACAGAGGTTCGAATGTTTACTTTGAATACGTTTTAAAACATGACAAGATTTGTACAATTGTCACGAATTTAAAGCTCTTAATCGAAAAGATATTTTACCAAGATACGCTTTTAATGCATGTACTTAGGTGTTCTCGATTTTTCAAATAAAACGAGAAACTTACTTAATCGGAAAATGAAGCATTAATGAACCCTTAAAGAAAGATTACCTTTAAACCAACTTTAGAAAGAAGATTGATTAGTGTTAATTATAGATTAAATCTAAAAACATCGCTTTTCGGGGTTCCGGAATTCTTGATGTCGAAAGGTATGTCGTTGAAAAAGTCCTATCTCCGAAATCGCAATGTTTTAATTAAGATTTAAATGTTTTTATCACATTAATTAATTGAGATTAAACGCTATCGGGATTTCGGAAATCCTGGTGTCGAGGAGTATGTTATCAAAAGGTCCAATCCCCGAAATCGCGAAATCGCGATGGTTTTCCCTTTTTTAAACCGAACTTAATTTATCTTAATTAATTGAATAATCATGATTAGGGCCTAAACATAATTAGTTTAATCTAATGTGATTTATGAATTGGTGTTTTGGAAATCGAGATTTCGGAAAACATGCTGACAAGAGACTCGCTCTCATAAAACCGCGAATCCCGAAATCGCGACATAATTATGTTAACCTTAAACCTTTCTTAGTAGAGATTAAACTAATTCATTTTTTTTTAAACTAAGGTTCCAATGTTTCGGGAAATCGGGGATCGGGGTTTCGCGATTCAATTTGCATCAAACATTTGTTTGCAGAAAACCCCGAATCCCGATTTCTTTAACGTTTAAATTAAAAAATCGCAAATTTTAAAATTACAACCCGTTTTAAATAATTGTTCAAAAGAGCTTTACAAAATTTATTTTTTGTAAACTTTTTTTTTCATTTGTTATCCAAAAAATTGATAAAGGTATCATGAAATCAGAAATGACAAAACTCTTATTTTCAGAAAGCCGAAACCCGTAAAATAAAAATCTAAGCCTTAAGGATGAAAAAATTAAGCTTTGTTTCAACATAGGCTCCAACTAGGGACCTCGTCTCCCTATGGGACGAGGAGAACATGTAGACTCAGTGCCTTCATTGGGTAAATGGTGTCAAGGTTTTATCATTGCTAAACTGCTAAAGGAGAGGAAAAAGAGAGATTTTATAAAACCTTTGAAAAACTTTTCAAAACTTCTTATTTGCTTTAAACTCAGTTGTAGTCTTCTTCATAATATTCTCTTTCCCATTCTAAATTCAAGTTAGTATTAAGATGATTAGAACAATCTTAGGAAACTCAACAGATTTTGTAAATTTCAGCTTGCATCAATCGAAATAAAATTTATAATTTAATTGGGGAGCTCTATTTTGACTTAAGACGAATATCCAGTTTCGAAAAACTGATAACTAGAATAGAGTGATAGATAAGTATGACAACTTTACAGACACCTTAGATATTGCTTCACTGCCAGCGGGCCTGTTCAATACCCCGGTGAAGTTATTTGTCCCTTTTTACTGAATTTCCTTTCACCGCTTCGAGTGCTAATTATATATTTATACTCAGATATTGCTTCACTTCCAGCAGGCCTGTTCAGTACCCCGGTGAAGTTATCTGTTTGTTTTATATTTAGACAAGGGCAATCATTTAAATGAATTTCCTTTCATCATCTGTGGGACTAGATGGGGGCAATCAAATATGAATTTCCTTTCACCATCTGTCTTATAGTTAGCTTGTGCATATGAAGCGGGGGCAATCAATGATACTTAAAATATCAGGGGTGGTTATCTGTATAAAAATTTAAAATAGAGGTTTGTCAACATGTTTTGATTATTCTAGACCAATTTTTCTCAACTTTCAAAACTCCCCAGTCTGTAGAGAAAAAGGGAAAGATTATTTTCAAGGGTTTTCTTTTGAGCAAGCTTAAATTCTCAGAAAAATTGTTAAGAAACCTAAGAGATTCAGAATCAACCCAAACATAACCACTTTTAGTTAGAGAATAAGAACTATGAATACTAGACTTACTGAATTTAATCATTTGTTGATTTTCCAGGTTAATACATAATCTTTCCTACTTTGATGAGAAAGCTCAAAAAACGTGAAAGATAGTATTGAGGGTATAAAAGAAGACATCCAACAAACTATAAGCCAAAAAAAATAGGTTGTGATTTCAAAAATAACTCTTTGGACTCATTTTTTCTTATTTTTTTATTTATGTGTTTTTTGTTTTTTTTTTACAAATTAATTTTTTATTTTATTTTTATTTATTTACAAAATGAGAATGAATTTTCGAAAAATGAAAAACAAAATGGTATATACAATGAGATTTTCTGTAAATTAATTATTCCATATAATGCTTTAAAAAACGCCCATTTACAGGGGCATTCAAAATCTTACCATCCAAATTTTCAAGCAAAAATGAATTTTTGCCTTCAGAAGATGCTACCTTAAATGGTCCATACCAAATATGATCGAATTTACCATTTTTTCCTGAATCCTCTTTTCGAGCATCCCACCTCAAAACCAGATCTCCGGGGAGAAAATTCTTGTCCTTGGCTTTACGATCAAATAATATCTTCATGTCATCCTGGTACTTCTGCAACTTTTCATCCACTACAACCCTGTGCTGTTGAACTTCAATCAGTTGATTTATCCTTCTTGTGAGAGGGTTTGGTTCTTCCTTCTCGTCTTGCCATAGTTTCATCACAGGAAGTGCTAAGTTTATGGGCAACACTACATCTGTTCCATATACCATTTGAAAGGGAGAAGTACCGATAGACTTTTCTGTGCCTATCTGATTTGCCCATAGAGCATATTTTAAATGTAAATGCCAAGAATTTTTATTTTCGCTTAACACTTTCTTGATTATACTGATCAAGCTCTTATTTGAAGATTCTGCCAGACCATTTCCCTATGGGTAGTATGTTGTGGAATGACCCAACACAATATTATATTTCTGGCAAAAGCTGACCATTGCCATTGATTTAAAATCTTGCGCATTGTCTGTGACTATCTTTCTAGGACAGCCGAACCTAGACAAGATATTTTCTTCTAAGAAGTCTATAACTATTGAATCAGTAGCCTTCCTTGTTGGTATAGCTTCCACCCATTTGGTGAAATAGTCTGTAGTGGTCAGGATCCATCTGTGTTGAGAACTTGAATGAGGATTAATCTCCCCTATGAAGTCTAGTCCCCATTGTTGAAAAGGAGCTTCTATCTTTACTGTGACCAATGGCATCGCTGGTAGTTTATGTTTTCCTGCAAAGAATTGGCAAGGGTTGCAAGCTCTTACCTTAGCATTGACATCTGGGAAAAGTTTAGGCCAGTAATAACCAGCCCTTGGGATTTTATATGCCATAGCCCTCCAAGCGTGGTGTCCTCCACAGACTCCTTCATGAAATTGACCTATAACTTCTTTTGTTTCTGATTCGACCAGACAGACTAAGAGGAAACCAAGCGGGTCTTTCCAGTATAATCGTTTTTTGGAAATACAGTATTTAACTGCATGCAGCTTTAGCGTTCTAGATTTGGATGGAGACAAGACAGCTAGACATTTTAAAGTTAATAAGTATGTTACTATGTCCTTGTACCAATTCGACGACACGAATTTCTCCTCGATCCTGTTTTCGACTATTTGGTCCTCAAGTTCATTCACGTCTACCCATCCTTCTTCCTCCTGAGAACTGTTTATCCCAAGAGACCTGAAATTGGATTCAGCCAAAAGTTTAGCTAAACCCTGTCCCTTTACCAATTTGGTCTGTTTAACCTCCAAGTCGAACTCTTGAATTTTTGCAAGCCATCTTCTTCTTTTACCATCACTGTTTGCTTGAACCAAGATATCTTTTACAACACTAGTGGGTACATATGCAATCACTTTAGAATGCAAAACATAAGTTCTGAAATCTTTCAATGCTTTTAACATAGCATACGCTTTCTTTTCCATTATATTATATTTGAGTTCAGCATCTCAGAGACTTTTGCTAAAGAAGGCTATCGGTTGCTTGAAACCTTCTTCATTCTTCTGAAGGAGTACAGCAGCAAGCGTGTGTTCAGAGGAAAATGAAAAAATAAGAAAATCTTTAATATAATCGGAACTCGCTAGTACTGGTGCCTCACTTATAACCTTCTTAATATGGGCAAAGGATGCCTTAGCTTCTGCTGTCCATTTTACTTCATTGTTTTTTCTAAGCATATCTGTAATCATTTTAACAATTTCAGCGAAGTTAGGAATAAATCTTCTCAAGAATTTTTTTTTCCTAAAAATGATTGAATTTCTTTTACATTTCTAGGAATAGCTATCGTATCTATAGCCTCTACTCTTTTAGGATCAATCCTGATTCCATTTCAGGATATGATGTGACCCAATAACTTGCCTTCTTGCATAGCGAAATGAGACTTCTTAGGATTTAAGGATAGACCAAACCTGTGACATTTTTCAAATGTTTGTTTGAGATGAATCATATGGTCTTCATCCGATTTAGAAAAAACAGTAAGATCATCCAAATAGATGACTACAAACTTGTCCCGTTCGCCGACAAAAGCAATATCCATTGTGCGTTGAAAAGTAGCTCCTGCATTCATTAGTCCAAACGCCATTTTATCATACATAAACGTGCCCCAAGGAGTAGTAAATGTGGTTTTTTCTTTATCAAGATCACCGACGGCAATTTGATTATAACCTGAAAATCTGTCAATCATTGACATTCTATTAGCCCCTACTACTTTTTCAAGAACATGGTCCATTTTAGGTAGAGGATAATTATCTTTGAGAGAAGATTTATTAAGATTCCTGAAATCAACACATAGTCTGATTTCCCCATTTTTCTTTCTAACTAGGACTAGATTAGCTACCCAATTAGAATATCTTAGGGGTACAATTATCTTTGCGTCAAGAAGTTTTTTAATTTCTCGTTCGATAACAGGTAATAAAATAGGGTTAAATTGTCAGAGTTTTTGTTTAAAAGGTTTGACACCTGGTTTGAGAGGTATTTTATGTTCAATCACAGAAGTGTCATATGTTTTCAGTTCTTCGTACAACCATGTGAAAACATCTTTATATTTTATTAACAACTCTGTGTATTTATTTTTGTTTTCTGTTGATAAATATTTGGATAGTTTAACCATTCGGGGATTTTCTTCAGTTCCTATATTACAATCTTCAACCTCCTTTGGTTGGGGTTGTAGAGTAGTTTTAGAAGGGATATCATCTTGATTAAAAAGTCTTTCCAAAGGGATTAGACCCTTGGGGATTTGGTTGTTCTTGAGAACAAGCATTCGTTGGTTTGCAATTTTATCGTGAAATTCTTTAGAATCCTCCCCTTCTTGCATGATCCAAATAGGATCATTTTGATTTTCTTGATCGGTATGTGTTTCTGCAAATTCATCTAATGATTCTGGAAACTTTCGAAGCTGCTCATCGTCTTCAAAAACCTGCCAATGTTGTATGTTATTGGGTATTGAAGGGCGATGTCTCATTTTTATATGATATTTTAAATTAAAAGCAGTCGGGGGTGTAAAAGTTGATGCATCTTTGGCTAAAGCATCAGCCTGTTGATTCTCGGATCTTGGGACGAAATGAAAATTCACATATGTGAAGAAGTTCTTGATTAAATCCCAGACACAATTCCTATAGGACCATAATCTAGGATGCTTTGCCTGATACTGCTGATTCACCTGTTTTATAATTAACTCTGCATCTCCAAAGACTTCGAGTTTCTTAATTTTCATCCTTCTAGCAGCTTCTAATCCTAGCACTAAAGCTTCATACTCGCATACATTGTTTATACAATCTACATTCCATTGGAGCCTATATGAAAAAGGAATAACAAATTGATCATCAGGAGCGATAAGAAGCGCTCCTGCCCCGGCTCCAAGATAGGAGGAAGCACCATCAAAATACATTTTCCATACACCAATACTATATACATTTTTCTCTATTTCTTTTTTTTCAATTTTTTCTTCTATACATTTATCGTCTACATCTACTTCAAAATCGTCATCTAAAGATAATATACAATTTCCTAAATCTTGGTCAGCAATATAAACTGGATGATTGTTAGGGTTTTTCGGGTCACCTACAGTAAATGCTAACCTAGTCTCTCTGTAAAGACGAGTGAATTGGCCTCCGAAAACTGGAATTGTAGCATATGTCATATCCAGTTGGAGAGATCCTCCTAGCTTGGCGCCCCGTGATCTAGATAATAGCATACCATACTTTGGGGGAATGTTAGTGACTACTACATCCATAAGAATATTTTTAGCAGGTATTTGAGCCAAACCAACCACTAGGTATTTAATCATACCTATGCATTTTACTTTCCTCGAATCGAAAGAATATAAATCACCATAGGGTCTTGTGATTTCAAGACCAAGTTTTTCCATTATTGCCTTTGGCATAACATTGTGGGAAGCACCTGAATCCAACATACAGTTATGGAGAAGGTGATCAAACAGGTTTAACATAATATAAAAAGGAGCCACGGTGTCTCTTGCACCTTCGACGTGTGGATCGAAGACTAAGATAGGTTTGTCATCCTCTAAGTTGATGGTGTCGGCCTGGCTTTCATCTTCGGAAAAATTAATCATTTTGGCGATTTGTTTTCTGTATATGGGATTTTTAGCTAACTCAACAAGGGGAATAGGAATTTTGATTTTATTTATTTCATTTTCCAAATTAAATTTTCCTAGAGCCTTGTCATTTTCGATGTTCGGGGCTTCCATACATTTCTTTTCAGTTTTACGTTGAGATGTGACCTTGTTTTCTTTTATAGGAGCTTGTGTCTTCACAGGGAGTATTCCTACTGGTTCTGACTGTACAGGTTACGTATCAGCTGTGTTTCTTTTTGCAGACTGTTTATCTGCAACTTTTGGAGTTACCTCATCGGTTTCGTTTCTTGGCAAACTCTTTTTTGTCGGAACATTTGGGAGATTTTTATTTCTTGGTCTCAAATTATATTTTCCCTGTAGTTCAACAATAATATCATCTGCAATATTTTGATATGTGAAATCATCATTCATATTATTTCTAACATGTTCTTCCAATGTACTTTCTTTACTTAAAGATGCTTCGTAATCTTGTCTTGATAAATAAGGGGATTTATTATCATCACCAAGGTTACTAATATCTTCATCGATTTCTTCAAAATATCCTAAATCCTCCTCTCCAATGTAGTTTTCACTTTTAAAGGGTGTTGGAATTTTTTGATCTTCATTTTTAATTATTTTCTGTGGTCCCTGAGGTTCAGGATTTCTTCGAAAATCTTTTGTGGGGAAATTATCTCTTTTCAATTTCTCTAGTTCCATTTTCAAGATCTTGTTTGAAAGTTCTCGAATGACCCTAGCCATCTCTTCTATTCTATCTCCTGAGGACTTTCCTGATCCTGAAGATCCACCTTGCTCTTTAAACTTTTTATTTTCTTTGTTTCCAGTTTCAGTGTTTGCTTTAAGTTTCCCTGATGCCATCATATTGGATTCAATCTCAAGCGCATCATCTTGCATTTTTGTGAGATCTATTGATCTCCTTTCTCTCAATAATAAGTCAAAGTCGGGGTCAAAAGCGCCAGCAAAAGTCACTTTTGTTGCAGGTTGTGAAGGTTTAACCTCAACTGGAATTTTATTGTACAACTTATTGAATCTCTGTGTGAATTCTAGAACTGATTCAGAGTTTTTCTTTCTAAGGGCTTTGAATTCAGTTAAGTAGTAGAGGTGATCCTTCCTCTCTCCCCATTGTCTAATAAATGCACTTTCAAGTTCTTCATAGGATCGTAAAGATCCAGCTGCTAAGGATATGAACCAGGTCCTCACCTGTCCCTCGAAATTTTGAACAAGGAGTCTAGAATAAACATCTTCATGTTCTATTCCGAGTATGTCAGCAAATTGATCAAAAAAGTTTATATGTTCTTGGGCAGTCAAATCACCTTCCCCTGTAAATTTCGGAAGGATTTTCATATAATTCTCGGGGAGATCATGAAGAGGAACAAGAAGAACAAGGGGAGTGTATCTAGCAGCCACTTTAGCGAAAATCCCGGGAAGCGGTACTTGACCACCTCCAAGGGCACCACCTCCAGCTCCAGCACCTCCTTGTGCAGCCATGGTTAAATTTGGGACTGAAGTTTGTACAGTGTGAGGAGAAGATTCTCAGAAATCTGGAGAAGAAACTTCAGGAAATGAGAAAGTATCAAATGAAGGGGGGAAGTGAAAGTGATCTCTCAATAGTTTTCGATGAGTTTGATTGTGTAAATTCAGGTTGATCTATACTATATGTGGACAAAAGGACTTGTTTAAGTGATTTTCGTGATTTTAAAATTTTTTCTGGATCGGAGACTGGCTATGTCTGCTTGCTATCCGAGTTTTTTCTGGTGCTCTTTTGGCTACTAGCCAGTTTAGTTATTGTGGAGTTGCCAAGTGAAAAATATTTTAGCCTTAGAAGGTTTTCTGTCCTTGTTCACTATCAAAAACAGAAAAAGTCAATGTCGTTATTCCCAAGGAAAATATTTGTTTCTTCGTTCCCTGGCAACGGTGCCAAAAAGATGTTGTTCCTGAGTTTATGCTTTAAGGCTATAAATCATACCATCAAGGCATCCGTAAATGATTTAAAGGAATGATTTATAAATAGGAATTCGAAAGAAGGTTAAGGCAAAATCAGTTTCTCAACTGTCTTTGTCTTGCTTCTTGTTGTTCTTGGATGCTAATGGCTCACTCAATAGCAGCCCATGAATGTTCTAACTTAACCCGGTTAGTTGTTGTTTGTAAAATGGTATTGAATAAATTTAAGGCAATATTGGTTTGATCCTGAAGGCTTGGTTCAACGTTGGGTTGTCTGCTACTAGGGACAGTCATGGATGATAAAACTTTATTTATTTGTAAAGGGTTTTTAATCAATTTGTTACTTCAAATTTTCCAGAGATGAGAACAAGAAAAACAATTTTAAAATCCAAAACAGTAATATAAACACATTCAAGGTCGTTTCCTGGATTTGTAACAATTTCGAGAATTTTAAAATAACAAACAAACACTACAGAAAAATATGAGGCTTTAATCAAGAAAGAATCTCATATTTCAATAGACAATGATGAAATAAAAACGAGGTTTCTAACAAGGGTTAAGTATTAAGGAACAAAAAGCTTTACAGGTCTTAAAATTACTAAAGCAATTTCAGAGGAAAAACTGTAAATCCTTCGACATCCAAACCAATCCGAAAATATAAATCAATGATGTATATAACTTCAAATTGATTTACTCGTTAGAAAAAACATTAAAAGGAAAAATTCAGCAAAGTATCATAAACAGGGTGAAGACACATAGTTACAAATTTGCAGGATCCAGAATCTCGTTTGTGATCTATATTCTGATGTATTTGAAAACTGATATTACAAAATGGCTCTCTCCAAAAATTTCGAAGCCTTTTCTCAGCCTTTAGAAACTATATTTATACATTTTCATCAAAATTTCTCGTTGGTGACTAACCAACTTCCTAATATTGCGGTTACATAAACATAATGTCAACTGTTTACAATTTCTTTTTTTTAAATTCTAATAATAAAAACATTTAAAAAACGTTTTAAGATTGTGTTGACGAACTTATTTTCTCCGCTTCAATACACTAAACACATTTCCCCAAAAAATTCACTAAGATCCTGGGAGCATCGGTATCTCATTTGCTTCAAATGAGAAAAATCTTCTCTACAATTCGGGCAACCGACTTTCTATCATCCTTTATGTGAATTTAACAGTTTTCAACTTTAGATGCGAAGTCACCATCCATTTGTTGATCTCTGTTATATTGATCAACTTAATTTTATCAATCTCTGTTTTCATTTTCTCCAGCTCTTCTTTTAACCTTAGCTGGTGCTTGGCAATATTAATTTCGCCTAATAATCCAGAACAGTCATCTGTTCCGATATCCAATGAATCTCATTCAAAGAGATCAAAGATTCCCTGGCAATCCTCATTAACTTCTCTTGTGATTCATTTATAATCGGCCAGTTTTGCTTCCCACACTTTTATCATTATGTCCCCTTTAACCTGTTCAGAAATAGATAATTTCTGAGTCTTTCCAATTTCTTCCTTTGATGAGAAAGCCACTACTTTCTAAAACGTTGTTCTAGCTGCTTTCGCCTCCCTTTCTTTCTGGAACACATTCTCCAAAGATTTATTTGATTCTTGAAAATAATTTTGGATCACTTCTAGATTCAAGAACACTTTCTGATGTTCTTCCTCTATTCTTAAATATATCTCCAATGCTTGTGTCTTGAAACTTTCAAGTTCTATTACCTGGTTAGTAATAGAAATAATCTTATCTTGCAAATGTTTGTTTTCTTCTTCCATCTTTCGAACCTTTTCCTGTGTGACCTGTATTAAGTGTTTTGCCTCATCCAAGTCTTTATTCAATTTTTGGATTTCTTGTGTATCCTTAAGTCTAGCTTGTTCTAGACCCTTATGTATTCCCCAACTAATATTTCTTTCATTGTCTTTTAGTTTGTCCTGCAACTGGATTATTGTTTGATCCTTTTGTTCAAGAAGAGTTGTTAAATTGCCTACAAAATACATGTTTTTTTATGCTATTGCACCCATTGTACCTACTAATTCTGTAGCAAACTCTCCATCCTTGAGTTTCTTTCCATCTATAATAACTCTATGCTTTTTAATCGTTCCTTCTCCTCTTGGATGAATTTCCTATTTCAATATTGCTCTTCGCTTTTTACTGAAAAAGTAATCCGATGGGGGGATTTCATCTCTTGAAATCGGCTCTAGATCACTGACATATAAAACTCCTTCATGGGGGGTTCTGAAAGTCAACTGTAATGGAGTTAAAGAGGTGATAGAACTACCAAGTTATGTTGAAGATGTTCCTCCTATTTTTTCTGGAACATTCTTCATGATTTTTGGAACTGTTTCTGGCTCTTTTCCCTTATCCATTCCTGATTCTTTCATTTGAGAACCCTCTGCGTCTTGGGAAGGTATCTCAATATTCTTCAACTTACCTTTGTCATTTGCTTTACCCTGAGTATTAGTTTCAAACCCTGGAGGGATTTCTTCCTGTTCTGGTGATGGGGTCGAAATTTCACCCTGTAAAATCTTAGGTAGGCAGCTTCGCCTATGGCTTTGAAAAGATGCAAATCCATCCTGTGAGTCAGGTGGCAAGGCCTGGACTCTGTTCAGCACTTCTTCATAAGATTTAACATCTTTAAAAATATCATCATAAATAGATACTTCATGTTCATATGCCTTCATATTACAATGTATGTAATGCCTACTTATTATTTGGTAGGGGTCATATTTTTTGTGCTCAATATTTACTAACTTCACTTCTTCCAATGACTCAACCTCTACCTTAGAATGGCCTAAATTTGATAAAGGAAATTTTCCAACATGAACAGGGAAAGATGGCCATGCTTTTTTCTGAAGTGCTTTTAATTTCAATCCAACACCACCCTTGGCTATCTGATGAGCTACTTCTCTGCACACCAATCTGTCTGGTAGGAATTTTGGGAGTGTGTGGGGGGGAATGGAACAGCCATAAACTCTAATATAGGAAAAATTTCTTCAATAAACCAGTCGACAACTGATTTAAGATTTTCTATGACTGCATCAGAAATGCGGGGGGGTTCGCATCCAAAAAATAATTTGTGCATAGGAATAATGACAAAATGACAAACCTCGTAAAATGCCTCTTTAGCATTTTCTTCCCAAAGGGCTAAGTGATATTCATGAATGGGTTCCGGACATGAGGTGCTCCAAATCCAATTTATTAATGGAAAGGGGGTCATAAAACAGTTTGCATCCATAATGTATCCAGACATATAAAAATACACTGGTTGTCCCTTTGACTTGGCTGCTTTGTAGTTTAAAATTTATTGCGCTAGGTTATCCGACAAAATTTTATGCCAGTTAAAACCATTTCCTTCTGAAACTTCCTCTAAGAAAGGTACCCAGTCTGCATGAAAGTGACAGGGATCTTTTCTCCCGAAAATTCTGCATAACATCATGGCTATATAAACCATATATTCGTTTAAGGAGGCTGTAGCATAAATCCCATGAGAATCAGCCCTAAACTTTTCTTCAGACCTCGCCCATCCTCTAATCATGTCAGGATATGTCTGGTCTGCCTCAATACATTCCTTTCTCTAAAACTCAACTATAAATTCAGCATTAAAGGTGTGTTTATGATTCAGAGAGAGTTTATACATTACTTGAATGTGCTCAGGCCTGAATGAGTCGATGATAGCTTATTGCTCCTTCTAAATGCTCTTTGTTGGGATATCTACCTTATCCAGAGCCCAGCTAACCATATCAGTATATGCCACCAACCTTGGACGCGTAACAACCTTATGAAGCTTAGACTCAGCAATGTCCCGGAAATGATTTTCAGAATCAGTGTCAGCATTCTTTAGCTCGTACTCCAACAATTCGGAAATTTGAGTCCATGATTTGATGGAGTTTATGGCGTGTGGAGTAGTATCAGAGATAATATCACCTTCCTATGTGTCTTCATTTTTCTTTGGTGCCTTTTTAGGTGCCATGGCTCTGCGTTTGACTTGAAAACCGCTCTGCGTTTGAATTGAAAACCTGTCACAGAAAGTTGATGAATAAGCTTAGATTAAAATGAAAATACAGAGGTTCGAATGTTTACTTTGAATACTTTTTAAAACATGACAAGATTTGCACATTTGTCACGAATTTAAAGCTCTTAATGGAAAATATATTTTACCGAGATACGCTTTTAATGTCTGTACTTAGGCGTTCTCGATTTTTCAAATAAAACGAGAAACTTACTTAATCGGAAAACGAAGCATTAATGAACCCTTAAAGAAAGATTACCTTTAAACCAGCTTTAGAAAGAAGATTGATTAGTGTTAATTATATATTAAATCTAAAAACATCGCTTTTCGGGGTTTCAGAATTCTTGATGTCGAAAGGTATGTTGTTGAAAAAGTCCGATCTCCGAAATCGTGATGTTTTAATTAAGATTTAAATGTTTTTATCACATTAATTAATTGAGATTAGATGCTATCGGGATTTCAGAAATCCTGGTGTCGAGGAGTATGTTATCAAAAGGTATGATCCCTGAAATCTTGAAATCGCGACGGTTTGCCCTTTTTTAAACCGAACTTAATTTATCTTAATTAACTAAATAATCATGATTAGGGTCTAAACATAATTAGTTTAATCTAACGTGATTGATGAATCGGTGTTTCGGAAATCGGGATTTCGGAAAACATGCTGACAAGAGACGCACTCTCATAAAACCAAGAATCCCGAAATCGCGACATAATTATGTTAACCTTAAACCTTTCTTAGTAGAGATTAAACTAATTCATTTTTTTTTAAATTAAGGTTCCAATGTTCCGGGAAATCGAGGATCGGGGTTTCGCGATTCAATTTGTATCAAACATTTGTTTGCAGAAAACCTCGAATCTCAATTTCTTTAACGTTTAAATTAAAAAATCGCAAATTTTAAAATTACAACCCGTTTTAAATAATTGTTCAAAAGAGCTTTACAAAATTTATTTTTTGTAAACTTTTTTTTTCGTTTGTTATCCAAAAAATTGATAAAGGTATCGTGAAATTAGAAATGACAAAACTCTTATTTTCAGAAAGTCGAGACCCGTAAAATAAAAATCTAAGCCTTAAGTATGAAAAAATTAAGCTTTGTTTCAACAAAGGGAAAGAAGGAGCCGGTATGCAAGCTGAAAAAGTCCCTGCATGGTTTAAAACAATCACCAAGGATGTGGTATAAAAAAATTGATACTTATATACTGGGACTTGGCTTCACAAGAAGCAAAGAGGATCATTGTATGTATTTTAAATTAATTGGTGATCATTTGATTTATTTGGTCTTGTATGTGGATGACTTGTTGCTGATAGGAAACAACAAGGAGATTATCTAGGATGTGAAAACTCAGTTGTCCTCTAAATTTGACATGAATGATCTCGGTGCTTCAAATTTCATTTTGGGCATGGAAATTAAAAGAGATCGGAAAAAGAGGAAACTTTGGTTAAATCAGAGAAAATATGTCGAGACAATATTGCAGAGGTTTAATATGTAGGAATGTAAACCGATCAAGGTTCCTATTCATGTTGGTGTAAATTTATATGCGGATCAGTGTCCCAAGACATGGGAAGAGGAGGATATGTCTCATGTTCCATATGCAAGTGAAGTTGGCAGTTTGATGTATGCAATGGTATGTACTATACCAGACATTGCACATGCAGTGGGAGTTTTGAGCAGGTATATATCAAAATAGGGAAGGAGCATTGGACAACAATAAAAAGGTTTTTCAGGTATTTGCATGGCACTGCTAGCTATGAATTGTGCTACCAAGGAAGACTGGGATTGGACAGAGTGTTGGATATACATGGCTTTGTGGATGCAGACTGGGCTGGAGATCCGGATCGTAGGAGATCTACAAGCGGGTATGTGTTTAACATGTTTGGATGAGCAATAAGTTGGATGAGCAAAAGACAAGTTGTAGTGGCACTTTCAACTAAAGAAGTTGAATACATGGCAACCACTCATGCAAGTAAGGAAGTAATATGGTTACAAAGATTATGTTCAACTATTGAGTTGGTACAACAAGATGTAAGGATAGATTGTGAGAGTCAGAGTGAAATTTTTCTGGCGAAGAACCCAACTTATCATTCAAAGACAAAGCATATTGATATTCAATATCACTTTGTGAAAGACATGGTTGAAGAAAAGAAAGTGTTGTTGATGAAGGTGGACACTTTGAAGAATTTTGCAGATTCATTAACAAATCTGTGAGCACTGAGAATTTCTCTTGGTGTAGAGGATCCATGGGCATTTTTTCCCTAGATTGTTGACTATGTAACCCTATAACTCCTTGTATGCAAAGAAAACAACAAGTTTGTTTTTCCTCGGGAAATGTGTCGTAATTTTTCCTTATTTTTCGTGTTTCCTCTATTTTCGTGTCCATTGTTGGGCAATTTTTCAACACATGGTTTTTTTCAATGGTTTTATATTTTCGGTTAACGATTTAGGGTTGTTGACTAATCTAGGTCATTGGGTTAGGGTTTTGGATGCTGCTGGCTCCTATATTTATATTGTAATGTAAACAATGTATCACTATGAATGAATATAGAATATGATGGTTTTCCCGGTTTGGGTTTCTAGGGGAAAAATCTCTGTGTAATGTTTGTATTTTCCATTATATTTTTTTTGTTCTTTTACTGAAAATCTGTTTGCAGTAACTATTGTACAAGGTTAAAATCTACACTATGATGGTTCTAATTGAAGTGTATATGGCTATAGGAGCAAACATCTCTTCATAATCAATGCCTTCCTTTTGAGAAAAACCACGAGCTACAAATATTACTTTATATTTCTCATTACTTCCATCAACAACATGTTTTATTTTTTATAGCCATTTGGAAGATACCACATCCTTGCTCTTTGGTCTGAGAACTATTTCCCATACATCATTCTTTATAATGGATTGGCATTCTTCTGTCATGGCATCTTCCCATTCTTTCTTCTGGATGGATTCTTCAAATAAAGTAGGCTCCTTCTCTAAGATATCACACATCAAAGCCATGTAACCGGAGAATGGCTTGGGTTTCTTGAATTGTTTCATGGTTCCTTTGGGGGCACCATACTTCTCTCCATCTTGAATAAGTTCCCTTGCCTATTTCTATTGTGGGATATCGTCATTTGGGGAGGTTCTTGAGATTCTATTATGTCATGATCTTCTGGAATCTCCTCATTAGGGGAAGTTATGACTTCCCCCACTGGTTCTGCAATTCTAGGAGCTATAGGTTCTTCTTCATATACTTCTTCAAGCTGGCATATTCTTGATTTCTTAAGTGTTGCGTCTTCATCAAAGGTTACATCTATGTTGATCTCAATACGATGGTAACCTGGTATATAAATTATTAAGGCCTTGGAGACCTCACAGTATCCAACAGATATTTCCTTCTTTCCTGAAGGGTCTATCTTGGTTCTCTTCTCTTTCAGAATGTGTACAAACACTGGACAACCAAATATTTTGAGATGGAATACTTTTGGTTTCTTTCCAAAGATCATCTCTTCCGGGGTTTTGAACCCAAGTGCACTATGGGATAATACGTAACATACACTATTGTTCTTGTTGCTTATGCTATTAAGTGCATTGGAAGATCTTGTCATGGATCATAGTCTTCATTGCTTCCATTATAGTTATGTTCTTTCTTTCTGCTACACCATTTTGTTGAGGATTGTAGGGAGTGGTGAGCTCCCTCTTGATCCTGACTTCTTTACAAAAGTTTACAAACTCTTTTGAGGTGTATTCTCCTTCATTATCTGACCTGAGTATCTTGAACTTTCTTTCAAAGAGATTCTCTATCAAGGCTTTGAATTCCTTGAATTTACCAAACACTTCATCTTTGGATTTCAAAAAGTAAACCCAGGTTTTGCGAAAATAGTCATCAATAAACACATAGTATACATACCCACTGGTGGAGGTTAATGGCATTGGGCCACATACATCTAAGTGAATGAGATCTAGGACTCCTTCTGCTTTACTGTCTCTTTTCGGGAAAAGTTTCTTGATGTTCTTTCCTTGTGCACATCCGTTGCACACACCTTCATGATCAACCTTGAATTATGGTAGACATGTGACTGTCTTGCTTACATATGGTAATGCCTTGTAGTTGATGTGAGCTAGTCTTCTATGCCAAAGTTCACATGGATTCTCAATGGAAGGAGTCAAGACTTCTTCTGAGTGACATTTTAGCTTATACAATCCACCTTCTTCTTTTCCAATAACAATTGCTTCTTCTATGGTTTTTCCTTTGGGCCACATAAGAACTTCTCCATCTATGTGTTAAAATATTGTGTAACTGCAAAGAATATTCTTATCTCCCTTTGTGGATAAAGAAAAAGATAATATATATATATATATATATATATATATATCATATTGACAAGTCGTCCCTATTGTGCCTAGACAAGACACATGTAAATTAGAAAGGTAAAGAGGACAGGTCGGCCCTGACCTAATTATTGGGGGGCACAACTTGTATTTATAAGAGGCCTAGCACCTCATTTGTACACACACTCATCAATATATCTCTATCAAGTGTGCAAGTCTGAGAGTGATGCAACTACAAGGAGAAGTGACACAACTACAAGGAAGAGTATTTCAGTAAAGGTGAAGGTCATCTTGGTGAAGAACTATCTTAGTCCAAGTGGTGCGTTACTATGTTCTGGTTAGGGTTTCTGGTGGATCTTTTGTTTGGTGAGATCTCTCTTGTGAGATACATTGTACTTGGTTATTGAATCCATATTAAAGAACTTTTGTTGGGTTTTCTTCCCCTTGAGGGTTTCCCAGGATAAATGCTTATGTACTCTATGATTGTGTTTCTTTCAGTAAGATCCTTATTATGTTGTTGTTATAATGAAGATTAATAATAACATATTAAGAAAGAAACGTTAACATGGTATCAGAGCTAAGCTGAAGAGAGCATCTTTCACAGGAAAAAGAAAAATGTCACTGTTGTCGTACAAAAAAATTAGGGCTTTTTATTAAAGAGGAATTTCGGCCCAAAGATCATCTAGAAAAGTGTGCCCTAGCCTAAGGAACTCATTGGCACCTTTTTAGCAGATAGAAATCCTGGAAAGTGAAACCCTATTTTTCACCAGTACTAAAAGTACCAGAAAACCAGAAGTACCAGGAAACCAGAAGTACCAGAAAACTAGAAGCACCAGTCCATAAATCTGTTGGTCAAGTTTGAAGGAGAAAAAATTGGATTTTATGAAATCTAACCACACCAGGCTACTCGCCTTAGCCAAGCGCATCTCCTGGTAAGTTCAAAATTCAATTCTGAGCATTTTCATTTTTTGGTCATTTTCCTAGCTCCAGGCAAAAGATGTCTGCAAGCATTAAGCTTCTTGACAAGCTAGAAGGTGTGGAAAACTTTTGTTCCTGGAAGTATAGGATTGCACTCATTCTTGAAGAGAATGACCTAGCAAGATTCATTAAAGAGAATGTACCAGAACCCGACGATGCTACAGCTAAAGCAAAACACCAAAAAGACACAGTTAGGGCCAAAAGAATCATTGTAGATTCTATCAAAGATCACTTGATTCCTCAAGTGGCCTCAAAGAAAACTCCAAAATAAATGTTTGATTCCCTAACCCGATTATATGAAGGAAGGAACATCAATCAGAAGATGAATCTAAGAACTCAACTCAAGAATACAAGGATGCAGAAAGGAGAAACAATTCGGGAATATTTCCCCAGAATATCACAATTCAAAGAACAACTAGAAGGTAACTCTATAAGAGTTCTAGATAAGAAGAAATATGTTTCAAAGATCAGATGCTACAACTGCCAAAATTTGGGACACTTTTCCTATGATTGTCCTTAAGGAAAAAGGAAAATAAAACACCAAGCACATGTGGCAGAGGAAAAGGAATCTCCTCCCTCAAAGAAAGCTTTAGTAGAAATTGAGAAATATTTACTTTAAGTTGAAGATAGTTGATCTGAAGAAAGATAGAAAATGGTGGAGTCCGTGGAGCCTCCCCACACAAAAACAAAAGATAAGTATTCATGTTTATTTTTTGTATCTTGTTTTCTTCAATACTTTATCATTACAAGTTAGATTTTTGTGAGAATGTTAATTAACCTCATTTTATTTCAGTGTCTATGCAGATTTATGAAGGAAGTATCAAAGAAGAGGATAAAGAAAGAGATAAAATATTTATTTCAGGTATGATCACTCATGAGAGTGGCACAGGTATGTGTTCAGCTATGATAGTAAGGGAAAATTTGGTAATTTCATAGCTAGAGTGAAAAAGAGTTCAAAAGTCTTATTCATGATTAGGGTTTCAGATGTGTACATGGTTGAACAAGTTTTGTTTAAGAAATGATGTGTACTACTCTCATAGAAATCATGATATAGTTTTATTTAATTACTGCTTATTGTTATTGACTGATTGGCTAAGTGACATATCTCGGAAAGTATATTGTAAGTAAGTTTACAGGTCTCGGAAGAAAGAACTTATGCCTTGACTTGCAGAAGTTAGACAACATGAGAAGGACTTATGATATGGTGACAGTTAGTCAAGACCAGACAATGTCCAGTATTTATATAGAAGCATAAGGCTCCTAAATATGAAGAACATAAATGTTCAAGATGAAGAGAAAGATGGATACTTAGATATAGTTGATGAGATTCAGGTAACTACAGGTTGCTCCAGTATCGTTCTTATAGATGCAGAGGGAGAAGCTTGATCTAGTATGAAGTCAGAAATAAAGAAAAGTTCGAACTCAAGAAATCACCCGTGATATTACAGAAGAGAACTTCAAGGATGATTATTAGAAGCTCTTAGTTTGGTGCAAGAGGGAGCTATGTCTCCGAGTTCAAAATGGAGGATCATGATTTAAGGCAGATGGATGGTGCCCAGTAGATGGGTAGCATGGTATTATACCATGGAAATATTTTGGACCAAAAGAGATTTTTCCAGATCCCATAGCTAGACCTTAGTAGAGAAGGAATGAGCAATCCCACAGGTAGACCTTCATAAAGAAGGAAAAGAGAAGAGACCTTCGTAGAGAAGGGGAATGAGAAATTTTCCAAGCTTGGCCTCTGTCCAAGTGTTGATTTTTGGATACTCTAGGGACATGATAGAATAACCTCGTAGAGAGGGGTGTGGCCACCCTCGTAGAGAGGAGTGTGGATGTTTCTCCAAGGGGCAGCGGGTAGATACTCTCCTCTAGCCAAGGATTGAGTAGCCTGGAACACAAACCTTGACCATGTGGAATGGTTAGTTGGCTCTTGAGGTTTGTGTCATGATCCTGTGTGGATCATGGAAAGGGAGTCTAGTCTTGCCCAGGCTAGCATCTTAGCTTCTCTAGTTCATGTGGGATGACTAGGAGTGAAGTTATGGTAGTAGTCCTCCCCAGTGGATGGGTGAGATAGATGACTACAACAGAAGGGAGAACATAAAAGGAATGGAAAAACTCATAGAATATCTTATGTGTGAAGATAATATATCTTCTATGTGAAGATAAGAAAGAGTATCTTCTGCGTGAAGATGAAAGAAAGAAAGAGTATCTTCTGAGAGAAGATAAAGAGAACAAAACTTCTTTAATATGGATTCATGGAAAACCATTCAGTGATCATGATGCCAGATGACCAAGTGGATTATATTGATGCCTCCTGTTATCCAATTGACGATGTTACCTAGTTGATGATGTTTCCCA
The DNA here is from genome assembly GCA_009831015.1 of Picea engelmannii. Lineage (NCBI taxonomy): Eukaryota > Viridiplantae > Streptophyta > Pinopsida > Pinales > Pinaceae > Picea > Picea engelmannii. The sequence goes on from ML795401.1 coordinate 162,964, forward strand.
GTTGATGATGTTCTCCAGTTGATGTTGTTGTCCAGTTGATGATGATTATCCAGTTGATGATATTGCCCAGATGATATTGTTCAGTTGATGATGACATCCAGTGACCTGTCAAAAGATAAAGAATATCCTTCTTGTTAAGAGGGAGTGTTAAACTATTGTGTAACTGCAAAGAATATTCTTATCCCCTTTTGTATATA